>PVLC010022286.1:6690-27034 GCA_004027655.1 Graphiurus murinus | reverse complement strand
TGGGCCTGCGCGGGCTTAAGCTGGTCGTACCACGCGTTCCGGTCTCTGTCGAAGGTGCCTCGAAATGCCGCCTGGCTAGGATGAGGAGTTCAGGAGTCGCTCACTTCAGCTCTGGCCGGTGGGGTGCAGAGGGTTGTTGTGTATTTCTTTCTTAGTAGACTCCACGCCGGGGCCAGCTCAGTGGCGGCTTATGCCTGGCAGCGTGGCGCCGGGGCCGCGGAGACGGGCTTCTTTGCTCTCCCTGGTCGGCCTTCCGGGTTCTGCTCAGCTGTATTCCAGTTTTCGCAGCGTTTTCCACCTTTTTGTTGCTTTTTTTCTTTCAAAAAACTGGATCCACGACTGATTTGAATCGAGCTCACAGCGGCTCTTGAGACGTGTCTCACTCCGTCGCCATCTTCCCGGAAGTTCCTCCCAGCCCTATTTTTCCATCCTTATTTTTGAAACAGGGTCTCACTAAGTTGTGGAGAGCCTCACTAAGTAGCTGAGGCTGGCTGTGAACCCTGATCCTCCTGTCTCAGCCTCCCAAATACTAGGATTATAATCATGAGCCACCATGTCTGGCAAACTGAGATTTTTAAGTGCCATGGGACTACTGTGAAAAAATATATGCCAATACATTGAAAATTTTAATAAAAAATTTTCAAGAAAAGTAAAGATTACCAAAATACATCCAAGAAAAAAAGCCTGAATATACCAACAATGAAAAAGAATTAAGGAATTCATTGATACCCAAAAATCTCCCTACCCTACAAATTCATCATTTTGTTGAACTTATTACTAATTATTGTATAGATGAACAGAAAATGTATAAAGAAGATTGCAAAATATATTTAAAGAAACAATAAATGACAATATATTTCTCATTCATGAGTAGCAACAGTCATTCATGTCACTTCTCCAATAATTAATGTATAAATATGATTCTAATAAATATTCCACAGGATTTTCACAGAACATGGCTAATTCCAAGTTATATGAAATTCTGGAAACAATTTACTAGAGATAATCAGATTATTATAAATCTATAGTAATCACACAGTGCTGTACTAATCCAAGAATAGACAGACCAGGAGAACATAGTAGACTTCAGAAACTAAGCATTTTCAAACTGTTAAAAATGATACAGGAAGACTGGGCATGGTGGAGCACACATGTAATCTCAGTACTTCGGAGGCCATAATTCCAGTACTTGGAATACTCTATCCCCAGCACCCCTCCTCCCCCAAAACACACACGCACAAATGATACAGGGAAACATTAAAAACCAGTAGAGAAAATACTTCATGCCCATTAGGAAGGCTGCTATCAAAAACAAGTGTTGGCAAGGATGTAGAGAAATTAGAAACCTTAAACACTGTTGGGTAGTATAAAATGGGGCAGTCATTATGGAAAAGAGTAGGACAGTTCCTAAAGAAGTTAAAATCAAATTAGTATGTGATCCAAGCCGGGCATGGTGGCGCACGCTTGTAATCCCAGCATTCGGGAGGCTGAGACCGGAGGATCCGGGTTCGAGGCCAGTCTCAGCTACCTAGTGAGGCACTCCGCAACTTAGTGAGACTCAGTTTCAAAATAAAGAATAAAAAAATAGGGCTGGGGGTGTAGCTCGGAGGTAGAATGCCACTGAGTTCAATCCCCAGTACCGAAAAAAAAAAAAAAATTAGTATGTGATCCAGAAATTCCACTTCTGGGTATATTCCCTGAAAAATAAAGACAGAGACTTCAACAGATATTTATATACTCACGTTCATAACAATAGCCAAAGATGTCTATCTTCAGATGAGTATATAAACAAAATGTATTTAGAGTTTCAAATCTACAAGATGAAAAGCTGGAGATTTGTTGCACAATAATCTGAATGTACTTAGCCCTACTGAACTACACACTTAAAAATGGCTAAGATGGTAAATTTTATGTTATATGTATTTTACCATGATTTTTTTGTTTTTCTTTGTTTTTTGTACTGAAGATTGAACCCAGGGCCATTCTACTTCTGAGTTACATTCCCAGTTCTATTTTTATTTTCAAACAAAGAGTCTCGCCAGGTTGATGAAAGTCTATTTGTTGAGATTGTCCTCGAACCTGCTATCCTTCTGTCTCAGCCTCTCAAGTACTGAGAATATAGGCATAAGCCACCAAGCCTGGCTTTACCACAATTTTAAAAAGAAGTTTCAAAAACATCAGTGGAAAATAAAATTTGATGAATGGGATTTGGACTATATTTTCTTACAGAAAAAAAGATTAGATGCATTCCTTACATAACAATGATGTTATTTAAGACTTAGGTTTAAAAATAAATTTAAAACTATTAAAGTAGCCAGGCATGGCAGCCTATGCCTATATTCCCTGTATTTGGGAGGTTGAAATAAGAGGATTCTCAGGTTCAAGGACAGCCTCAGCAACTTAGTGAAGCCCTCAACAACTTAGTGAGACCTTGTTTTAAAATAAAAAAATAGGGCTTGGGGTGTAGCTCAGAGGTAGAATGCCCTTGTGTTCAATCTCCAGTAACACACACACACACACACACACACACACACACACACACACACACAAATAGTATAAGGGATTATCTTCTTCACCTTGGAAATATGGTTTAGGGGTTTAAAAGAACATACAAAAAGATTAACAATTTTGACTATGGCAATATAACTTTTGTATAATAATCAAAATTAAGCCGGGCATAGTGGTGCATGCCTATAGTCTCAGCTATTTGGGAAGCTGAGGCAGGAGAATCACTTGAGCCCAGGAGGTCAAGGCCAGCCTCGACAAGTCCCTGTCTCAAAAAAGAAGAAGAAGACGACAACGACGACGACGACGACGACGGAGGAGGAGGAGGAGGAGGAGGAGGAGGAGGAGGAGGAGGAGGAGGAGAAGGAGGAGAAGGAGAAGAAGAAAGAGCCGGGCATGGTGGCGCACGCTTGTAATCCCAGCATTTGGGAGGCTGAGACGGAAGGATCCAAGTTCAAGGCCAGCCTCAGCTGCTTAGTGAGGCCCTCCACAACTTAGTGAGATCCTGTTTCAAAATAAAGAATAAAAAATAGGGCTGGGGCTGTAGCTCGGGGGTAGAATGCCCCCAGGTTCCATCCCCAGTACCGCAGGGAAAAAAAGGAATTGCAAACTCAAGCTGGGAGTATAGCCCAGTGGTAGAAGACTTGCCTAGCATTCAAGATCCCCAATGCCCCCCCACACACATAGACGTAGTAAGACTATATTAGCATTCCATAATATCCAAAACTTAACACTTAATAGGCACACAGTTCTATGAATCAATGAAACATTACAGTTGAAAAATTGGCAAAGCATATAAACAGGAGAGGAAACCACAATGACCAACATATACCAGAAAAATACTTAACCCCACTAGTAATCCAAATTTTAATAATGACAAGATACTATTTCATATCTATTAGCTTGACGAAAAAAAAAAGTCTAATAATATAAGACCTGGTGAAGATTTAGGCAAATGGGAACTCTCATACATGACTGATGGAAGAATAAATTGATGCTATTACTTGCAGAGCAATTTGTATACTAGTGAAGCTGAAAATGTATAAGCCTATGATCCTACAATTCCCGATATAGCCTTGAGAAATTTTCACAAGCGGACACAAGGAGGGATACAGCAAAATTATTTGTAATGGGAAAACTGGAAACAATTCTATCAGTAGGTGAATGACATACAGATGGAGGTATATTTGATGATAGAATGCTAAATAGAATTTAAAATTATTGAATCACACATACATTAAACAACCAGGAGACTTTGAAAACTACTATTGCATTTTTTAAAAATTGAGTTTCAGGATGATACTGTAATATAGTACCATTTACTGAACAGTTTCAAAATTATAATATATTCATTCTTTATATTTATGGACATATAAGAGTTTAAAGTATAAAAACATGGACCAGATAGTTCCTCAAAAAATTAAAAATACAATTACCATATGATCTAGCAATTATACTTCTGACTATATTCCCAGAATACTGAAAAAAAGGGAGTTGAGCAGATTATTTGTACAACCATGTTCATAACTTTATTCATTATAGCCCAAGAGGTAGAAGCAACCTAAGCGTCCATCAGCGGATGAATGGATATACAAAATGTGGGACATTATTCGGACTTAATATGGGGTTGGGGCCAGACATGGTGGAGCACACCTGTAATCCCAGTACTTGAGAGGCTGAGACAGGAGGATAACATGTTTGAAGCCAACCTCAGCAACGTAGGCTTTCAACAACTTAATAAGGCCCTCAGCAACTTAACAAGACCCTGTTTCCAAATAAAAAGTAAAATAGGTCTGGGGGTGTATCTCGGAGGTAGAATGTCCCTGGATTCTATCCCCAGCACCAAAAAAAGGGTTGGGGATGTAGCTCGGTGGTAGAGCACTTGCCTAGTGTGTGCAAGGCCCTGGGTTGGAACCCCAGCACAGAAAACAAATAAAACAGACTTGAAGGAAATTCTCCTTGCTCTAGCATGGATGAGCCTTGAGGACATTATGCTAAGTGACCTCAGTCACGAAAGGACAAAATGCTCTGTGATTCCACTTACAGGAGGTATGTAGAGGAGACAGATTCATAGAGATAAAGTAGATTGGTGGTTTCCAGGGACTGGAGGGAGGCCAGAATGAGGAGTTATTATTTAAGGGGTACAGATGTTCAGTTACACAAGGTGAAAAGAGTTCTGGAGGTGGATGATATCGATGGCAGCAAACAGTGTGAGCATCCTTAATGCCACTGAATTGTATATTTAAAAATGGTTGTGAAGGAGCCGGGCGTGGTGGTCCACACTTGTAATCCCAGCATTTGGGAGGCTGAGACCGGAGGATCCGGGTTTGCGGCCAGCCTCAGTTACCTAGTGAGGCACTCCGCATCTTAGTGAGAACGTTTCAAAATAAAGAATAAAAAATAGGGCTGGGGCCGGGCGTGGTGACGCACGCTTGTAATCCCAGCATTCAGGAGGCTGAGACCAGAGGATCCGGGTTCACGGCCAGCCTCAGCTACCTAGCGAGGCACTCCGCAACTTAGTGAGACTCGGTTTCAAAATAAAAGAATTAAAAAATAGGGCTGGGGGTATAGCTTGGAGGTAGAATGCCCCTGAGTTCAATCCCCAGTACTGAAAAAAAAAAAAAAAAAAAAAATGGTTGTGATGGTAAGTCATGTTTTGCATGGTTTACCACAATTTTAAAAATACACCAACAGATTTCATTCTGACCTCAAAAAAATAAAAACATATACACACTAAACTGCCACTACAGAAGCAGGAAGGGGAAGAAGAATAGGAATGGAAATGCTGGTAACTTCAGCTATACGTTTTTCAAAAATAAGCAAATGAATAACTGAAGCAAACATGAACAAATGTCCACCTTAGTTATTTTGGGTAATCGCTATGGTCTTGAGTGTTTATGTATCCCCTAAATTCATATTTGAAGTCCTACCCCCAAGATGATGGAATCATGATGGGGGCCTTGGGAGCTGATTGGATCATGAAGCAGAGCCCTCGTGGATGGGATTAGTGCCTTGCTGGCACCTTCCCAGGTGAGGACACAGTAAAGAAGCTGCCATTTATGAGGAACAGGTCTGCCTGCTGGTGCCTTATTCTTGGACTTCTCAGCCTCCAGAACTTGAAAAACAGATGTTTTTTGTTTACATCCACCCAGTTTATGATAGTTTTGTAATAGAAGCCCAAATAGACTAAGACAATAATGACATCATGAATGCTTACTATGTTAGTCTTTGTACTCTTGTGTTTATTTTTTTATTTTTATTTTTATGGGGTTTTTTTTGTTTTTGTTTTTTTTTTTGGTACTTGGGATTGAACCCAGGGGCATTCTACCTCCAAGCAACACCTCCAGCCCTATTTTTTTATTCTTTATTTTGAAACAGAATCTCACTAAGATGTGGAGGGCCTCACTAGGTAGCTAAGTCTGGCTGAGAACCTGTGATCCTCCTGTCTCAGCCTCCCAAGTACTGGGATTGTTACAAGCATGTGCCACCACACCCAACTTAATCTTTTTTTTTTTTTTAAATTGAAAAGATGAGGTCCAAGCTAGAAAAACAAAGTGGTGAATCAAGGAGGGGCCTACTGGGAAAAGGAAAAGGAAATTCTGGGCCTACTACTCTGGACTTTTTTTTTTTTTTTTCTCCCTGTGGTGCTGGGGAATGAGCCCAGAAGCATTCTACTTCCAAGCTACACCTGAGCTCTCTTTTATTTTTGAAACATGGTACGGTCTTGCTTGGTTGCTGAGAGTGTCACTAAATTGCTGAGGCTGGTCTCCAACCTGCTATCCTCCTGTCTCAGCCTCCCAAGTACTAGGATTATAGGCATGTCCCACCACACTTGTCTTATTCTGGTCATAATAAAGCCAAAAACAATTTTAGGGCATTGACAGAGTGAAAAATAGCAGTTAAAAACAGCCATTGACAGAGTGAAAAATAGCAGTTAAAAACAGCCATTCAAGATATCTATACCATGATGGTAAGATTAAAAAGATTTTCAATTTCATAATATATGTTAAAGCAGTTCCAAGAAATGAATAAGCCAAAGAGATGGCCTTAGGAAATAAAAAATTATTAATTAAGGTAAAAATAAAAAGTCCTATGCTGGGTGCTATGAAAAAAAAAATAGATATGATAACCGGGCGTGGTGGCGCACGCTTGTAATCCCAGCATTTGGGAGGCTGAGACCAGAGGATCCGGGTTCTCAGCCAGCCTCAGCTACCTAGTGAGGCATTCCGCAACTTAGTGAGACTCGGTATCAAAATAAAATATAGGGCTGGGAGTGTAGCTCAGAGGTAGAATGCCTCTGAGTTCAATCCCCAGTACCGCAAAAAAAAAGATATGATCTCTGTACTTGTTAGAGAAATGAGACTCAAAGAGAATTGATTAATCATCAACAAAATCAGGATACCATTAAAATGAGTGAAAAATAAGTGGTGTCAATAATATATGCTATAGAAAACCAAGGGAAGAGAAAGATTATTAATTAGTCTTGGATTGCATAATAGAATAAGTGGAAATGAGACCCACAGGGATAGAGTTTGGACAGGGAGAAGAAAGAAGGGTAGGGAATTTAAATTCAAGAAAGAGAGCCTGACAAAGTTTGATGACACAAACAAGGGAACTACATCCCAGGATAGTGTCTAAAAATGAGCCTTGCTAGAGAAGACACTAGAAAGCACTGAGAAATACAACTGGAAAGGTAGGACAAGATTCTAAAAGTGAAGATTCTAAATTTTTAAGCTATTTTAGACAGGAAACCATTAAAGATTTTAAGCAAAAATGTGTTTTAATAAGAGTATTACTGTAGGGAATTAAAGAAGAGACTAGAAGCAATAGGGGTAGGGAAATATGTTTTAAGGAAATAAACATTCATGATACTTGCTAATCTATGGAGTTTTTTTACCTGTTATTGTTATAAACAAACTTTAGAAATAACATTACCTTCCACCTTGAGATTTATTCCTCCACATTCTGTAATTCCAATGAATTTGCCTTCTATCTGGCCATTTTTATATACAAAAATTGTTGGTAAACAATAGTCATGGTAGTGTTGAATACAGCTATTCACGATGGCTTTAACAAATTTAGTTTCTGGAAACTTTCTTGCTAGAAGACTAAGATGCTGGTTAACCAACAAACACATTGGGATGCTAAAAAGAGAAACAGTATACACAATATATTTTAAAAACAGACTCTACCCTTTTATTACATGGTAGTATAATAAAATAAGTAAAACATCTCCATGACAAAAATATACCTTTAGATAGTTTTTATATAAAAGTGTATCCTTATCCTCTGTTATCTTTAGCACAGATGAACTGTATATAGTGTTTTATTAAAAAACACCACTATAACCTGTGAATGAAGCAGCTACCATGAGTCTGATGTCTAACTTAAGCAAATTACATTCAAGTTGGCATAAATTTATTACAAGCCAGTCTCTAGTTGGTAGGGCAGAAGAAAAAAAAAATAGACACCTCTAGGGAATCATTGGCAATTCTGAAATGATATAAAGGTATCTTGTCACATCATGAGTTTATTTCCACATAATGAGATTATCACATCTAAAATTCCTTATCTTAGACTATCTTAACTTTTGGGGGGTGGGGGACGGTACTGGGGATTGAACCCAAGGGCATTCTACCTATAAGCTACACCTTCAGTCCTATTTTTTATTCTTTATTTTGAAACAGGGTCTCACTAAGTCACTAGGTTCATGGCCAGCCTCACTAAGTAGCTGAGGCTGGCCGCGAACCTGGATCCTCTGGTCTCAGTCTCCCAAGTACTTGGATTACAACAAGCACCACCACACTTGGCTCAAATGTATTTTCTTAATATCAAGAAAATGAATATTTTATGTAACCATCTTATATCAGCACCAAAAAAACCTTATGAGAAGATCACAAAGCTTAAAATACTATATAAAACCACATCCTTACTCTTTAAGGCTATCAAAGCATATGACAATTTAAAGCAGACCAAAACACACCCCACCTCTTTATCAGTTTTTGAAAATTATTTGTCAAAATTAGTAATTTATGTAGAAAGAACCATTGAAGTAAAAAGTTGTATTACCATGGTAAGGGCATTCAGAAGCAACAACTATTTTGCTAATCATAAAGGGTCAGAAAAGATTTGATAAACCACTACAAATTCTAGTTTTGTAGGTATCAGTGTTTCTCATCCATATTTGTGATAACTACTACCAGTAGCACTTACAAATTGGTTTAACCAAATAAGTAGTATAAGCAAAATAGGAAGGTGATTCCTTTCAAGACTTTAAAACTGCTAGCTGGGCGTGATGGCGCATGCTTGTAATCCCAGCATTTGTGAGGCTGAGACTGGAGGATCCGAGTTCCCAGCCAGCCTCAGCTACCTAGTGAGGCACTCTGCAACTTAGTGAGACTCTATCTCAAAATAAAGAATAAAAAAAATATAGGACTGGGGGTGTAGCTCAGAGGTAGAATGCCCTTGGGTTCAATCCCCAGTACAGCAAAAAAAAAAAAAAAACATACTGCTTAAAAATTATAGTCTATCAAGAGTTATAGTTGCAATAAAAGTAATGTTTTCTTTTGCCAGGCATGGTGGCACATATGTGTAGTCCCAGCTACCCAGAAAGATTACAAGTTTGAGGCCAGCCTCTGCAACTTAGTGAAAACCATGTCAAAATAAAATTTGAAAAGTGCTAGGAGCCAGGCACGGCTGCACACACCTAAAATCCCAGTACTAGGGAGACAGAGATAAGAAGATTGCAGGTTTAAGGACAACCTCAGCAACGTAGTGAGACTCTCAGCATCCTAGTGAGACCCTGTTTCAAAATTAAAAAATAAAGTAAGGCTGGGAGTGTAGCTCAGGGGTAGAATGCCCCGGGTTCCATCCCCAGTACCACACAAAATAAATAAATAAAGCCTTAAGAGAAGTAAAATGTCTATATGTAGTGTATGATCTTTCATTGGCTCCTTGTTTAAAAAAAAGTATGTATTTATTACAGATATTCTGAAGTTGGTTGGAGAAACATGAGAAAGGACAAGTTATTAGATGCTGTTAAGAACTGGTGTTAGTTTTGTTCAATGAGAACATGTGGTTATGCTTAGAAGAACGCTCTTGAAGGGGTTCAGAGTATGCTATCCCCAAATATGCCACGCGGGCATAAAGATTATTTTGAACTGAAAGTAATTGAGAAGAAACAAGAAAAGTGCTCTGCCCTGCAGGATGATTCTTAATCACTGGAGACAACTCAAGTCTTAGGAGCCCAGAAAAGCACCAGCACGATCAACAAACCTCACTAAAACAGCCTTTACCTGCCATTAGTGTCCCCGACGTATTTACCTCTCACAATATGTCCCCCCAGAAGTTCAAAGTCCCTTTC
Organism: Graphiurus murinus; assembly: GCA_004027655.1. NCBI lineage: Eukaryota > Metazoa > Chordata > Mammalia > Rodentia > Gliridae > Graphiurus > Graphiurus murinus. Next base: position 17,166 of record PVLC010022286.1, on the reverse strand, counting down.
CTTTGTCTCATTACTTTTCTACAAATTTATTGTTCTTTTGTTAAGGTGTATATAAACCCAACTTCTTTCCATCCCTTTGAGTTACTTACTCCTGTTTGAGTTCTCTCCCCTAAATACACTTCTGTTTTTCTCTTGTTAATGTGTCTTTTGTCAGTCTAACTTGTAACTGCCTGCCCATATGCCTAACATAAGGAAGGGAATAAAGATTTTTCTTACTCTCCAACACTTTATGTTTTAAAGATGCATGCTAAACTACTTAAAGAATAAATCATCACAGGTGCAATTACTTATAAATGGTTCTGCAAATGCAAATACACACACACACACACACACACACACACACACACACACACACACACACACACCGTGATAGAAATATGGTAAAATATTCATTGTGGAATCTTTGTGATGGGTATTCAAGGTGCTAATTTTACCATTCTCTCTACTTTTTTGTAGAGAGAAATTTTCCACAATAGGAAAATTTTTAACTAACTACAAGAGTGTTCATTTTCCTAAGAAGTGTAGCAAGTTGTTTAAATTAGAAGTGAAAACACTTTAAAATACCTAACTTAATCCCTGAAGCCAATGACTATCAAAAACTCTATAGATTATATTTATGTGTAATATATACATGTTTCTTTTTCATAAATACTCTTTGTTATATGCATTACAGAAGCTTAAAACCAGAAATGCCAGCTGGGTGTGGTGATGCATACTCGTAATCCCAGTACTGGGGAGGCTGAGACACTTAGTGAGACCCTGTTTCCAAATAAAAATAGGGCTAGAGGTATAGCTCGAAGGTAGAATGCCCCTGGGTTCCATCCTCAGTATCACCAAAAAAACCCCCCAAAACAAAAAAAAACCCAAACAAACAAAAAAAACCCCAGAAATGTCTTTTACATCATTAGTACATAAACATTTTGAAATGCTAAGGTAATTACCTTGATCTGTATAGATGAATTATAACCCACACATCTTTTTCTGCATTTGTGACTTCATTCACATACTGATTTCCAGCAATTTCTCTTAATTCCCCAAATTTTTGTTTTTTCTTAAGTGCTTTCCATTCCTGTAACCGCTTTTCTCTAATTGAAAAATAAAATTAAGTTATATATGAAAATGTCTTTCTCTCTTTTTTTTTTTTTTTTTTTTTTTTGGTAGTGCTGAGGTTTGAACTTAGGGCCTTGCAAATCTTAGGCAAGTGCTCTACCACTGAGATACATTCCCAGCTGAAAATTGTCATATTTTTAAGGTCATTCTTATATACAGTTATAATTTGGAACAATGAATATAATGCTCAGGCACAGCAAACACTTTAAATGATAGGATAACCATTAATGATCTTATAAAGCCAGTTTCTCTTCCTGTGTGGGAATGTGTGTTAACATGGGTATTGCAAAGTATAAGAAGCTTGCTATTGATTTTTAATTTATTTTTTAAGACTAGGTTATTTAGACATTAGGCCAACAAATTCTCATGCACAGTTTAAATAATTTGTGAGAGAATATCTGTAGTAATAATAATAGCTACCATTTATCAAGTGCTTAGTATGTTGTCAGGCACTATTTTAAGCATATTACATTAACTGATTTAATCCATGCAAAACTTTAGGAAGTCAATACACTTTTTATCCCTATTTATATAACATGCTAAGCTGCTCTTCAGACCAAAACCTTTGTGAACACTTATAATTACTTGTTCTAAACATAAATTACAGGTAAAGAGGTTTCAAAGGAGTGATTAAGAACTTGGTCTCTAAGGTTAGACTAAACTCAACTTAAATGCCAGCTCCAGCACTTAAGTAGCAGCATGAACTTAGGCAAATTATTTATTCTTTCTAAACTTCCGTTTCCCCAACCGTACATGGGAATAAAACTGGCACCTACTCGCATGGGATTACTGGGATTAAACGAGATAACGTGTAAATTTCTTAGCATGGTCTTTGGCGCCCAGTGAGAATTTGATCTATTTTACCTCTTTATTCATCCATAAAGAACATTAAAACTTTGTTAAATAATTCTCAGAATTTACATACTTTGATAATTAGCTGTCGAGTGCTTTGGTTCATGGAAACAAACCCAAATGGTTTCTGGCATGTCTTTGCGTTTCTTAACATTTCTGATTCTTTACCTCTAAGTTTCCTGGGGATACTTACTCCCCTTCTTCCTCTGTCTTAACTACATTTTTTTTTTTTTCTGAGTCTTGCTGATCCTCCAGAGAATGCCTGGCTAATTCCAAGAAAGAACAAATGCCCTTCAGAGAGCAGTTCTTGAAACGAAAACCAGCCAGTCCAGAGGACATACTCTCAATCATCTTCTTTATTAGGTTGAGCCATGGCCTCCTGCCCTAATCATCCCCGCCCTGGTACCAGACAGCTAGAGATAACCCTACAGCTCATAGCCCACCCAAATCATTCAAACCAGCCAGTCCTAAGTCTGCTGAACCTGACCTGTGGGGCCTTCCCACAGAGACCACAATAAAGGCTTACACCCTGGCTTTCCCCCTTACTCTTTCCTAAGCAATACAGGTGTGTCCCTATGTGGCCTTCCCTGTGTGGCATAGCGTGCCCCCTCTTCTTGAGAACTGTGAGTGATAAACTACTCTTTCAATAGCAATTTTCTCCTGACCATGCTTGAAAAAAAAAGTCCTGGGTACATTTTAAAACACTTTGGCATTATTTCACACATTAGAAACATGTCAGGTGAAACCTCTCACTTTACATAATAACTAATCCAAGCAAAATGAAGGCAAGAGAATGCTAAGGATGAAATAATGCAATGCTGGCCTTCTCAGTTTTTAAATTGAAGTCCTTTAATCTTTCCTCCACTGGCTGAGATATAACCTAGATTTACTCCAAAGATCTTTGAAAGCCCTACTTTTTTGCACTGAATATTTAGTGTCTATCACTAACTTCCCTCAATTTGACCTCCCTGGCTTAATATCATTCAGAAATTTCAAGATGTCCTTGTTCCAGTGATGGCACCATGCCCGACTCAGTACCGAAACTATCAACTACTTCTCTTCCTCCTCCTCCTTTTCCTCCTCCTCATGTTCCTCGGTTATTTCATTGGAATTGGGCAGGGGAGAAAGGTAAACACCTGGGCTAGTTTTGCCATCAGGAAGTCACAGTGTTCAATGGCCTTCATTTTTCATATAACAATCATATCAGTTGCAATTCAGTAGTATGAACGGAAAGCCCTCTGGCTATTTTAAGCAGAAAGGAGCTTAATCTGGGGAATTAAGTGCTTTGCAAACCCAATGGAAAGACGGAAGGAGTAGGCTCTAGGCTGGGCAACCAGAAATGACTCCCAGAACAATACTGCAAAAACTGGTCTGCCAAGGCTTTCTTTGCCGCAATCCAGAAACTAGGGAATCCGGAACAGCTGTTCCAATTCTTGGCCCTAATATCAAATTAATATGAGACTTAGAAAGTCGCAGTAACAACTGTTATCTCTGGAAACCTATTTCCCTAGCAACTATCTGAGGATGAGAAACTGCTACCAGAATAATGGCTTCAAAAACCATGATGCAAATTCTAGATGAGTACAAGCTAAATGGATGCTTTTCATGTTACCATTTCTTTCCCCACTTAATTTAGTTCTTAATTCAAATATCATGTGAATGTTCTCAACAGAACCTAAAGCATATTCATTATCATTGTGGCAATAAAATCTGAGAAATGTAGTTTCAGGTTTCAGCTTCTGAAGTACTAGAATATACACTGAGAGAAAGAGGAACATATAACAAGGGATCCAATTTAGTGTGTATGTCACAAAAATATACTGCAGATATGTTCATGGCTACATATAGATTTTTCTTCATCCTTTTAACTAGAAGAGCTTCTGAGTTGATCCACTCATTATTTTATAGCTAGTTACCTACATGATAGCATTTTGTCTCCTCTTTCTTGAATATTATATTTTGTATCTCTTTATCTTGTCCTGAGGCCTGGTCAGGACCTACCCCTCTCACTATAGCTTCTTTTGGAGCTAACAGGAAGACCACACTTGCCAGTATTCTTTGCAGATAAATTAGGGTCATGAGTTTAGGATCAGAGGTTCCCACACTTATTTGGCTCACTGACCTCCTTTCAAGAAAAACAAAAAAACAAACAAAGATAAAACCAAAAAAAATGCAGTGCCCTCTTGGAAATCTATTCTCTGTAAGTGAATAAATAGAAAGATGTAGTGACAAACTTGCTGTGTGTGTGTGTGTGTGTGTGTGTGTGTGTGTGTGTGTGTGTCTGTTTACTAGGGATTGAACCCAGTGCCATTCTGTCTCTGAACCAAACCCCCAGCCATATTTTATTGTTTATTTTGAAACAGGGTCTCACTAACTTGCTGTGAGCCTTCTGTTTTAGCCTCCCAGGTACTGGGATTATTTTTTATAGGTGTGTGCCACCACACCTGGCTCAAATTTGCAATAGGTGTCTATATTTGGTTCCAATGCCCCTGGTGGGGAGGGGGTCAGTATCTCCTACTTTGGGACTAGATTATACTCAATGGAACATGAGTGAAAGTGATATGTTTATTTCTATGCTCAATCCTAAAGTGTCCCATGTGATTTTCACACTGTAGCCCTGATTCACATGAATGGTTGGAGGAAAAGAATTCTAAGGTGACGTAGCCGTAATGAAAAGGGCCCAGCCTGTGCTGGTATTGGAAAATTGCTCAGGTATTTTCCAAAATGTAAAAAGCAGTCAGAGTCTGGGTGCTGTGCAGGCACTCAGGCAGGAAGGGGTGGCAGCTGTTATATTGCAGAACTCCCTCTGCCCTCTGCCCTCTGCCCATTGTCCTAATGTTTACTCACAGTAAAGCCTTTAGCCTTAAAAATACGTAGACAATTGAAAACCCTAAGATCACAGTTTTATATTATAACCACTCTAGTGGGTATAAAGTAATGTCTCGTTGTGGGGTCTGCCCTAACCTCTGGTAGTTAAGTGTGAGAATTGAATTGAATTGCAGAATACCCAGTTAATATCTGGAACTGCTTCGTGTGGGGAAAAAAATCCTACACATTTCCTAAAAGAAGTGGTGTGAGAGTGGGCATGAGGCACAAGCCTATAATCCCAGTACTTGGGAGGGTAAAACAGAAGGATCATAGATTCACAGCCAGCCTTAGCAACTTAGTGAGACCTCATTTCAAAATAAAAATAAAACAGGATTGGGGTGTAGCTCACAGGTAAAACACCCCTGAGTTCAATCCCTAGTCCCACAAGAAAGGAACAAGAAGAAGGTGCACGAGTAGAAACACACCAGAGGAAATAATAAGTAAAATAACTGAGATGAAAAACTATGCTGGAGAGCTTCACGGATTTGAGCAAGAAAAAGAAAAAAATCAGTAAACTTGAGTACATAGGAAAATCACAATTAAGTATGAAGAACAGAAAATAAAAAAAAAAAGAAATGAAGAAAAGTAAACAGCCTAAAGGGCCTGTGGAACACTGTCAAGTCAACCAATACACATTGTGGGAATCCCAAAAGGAGAAGATAGAAAGGGACTGAAGGAATATTTGAAGAAATAATGACTGAAAACTTCCCAAATTTGATTAAAGACATCAAACTATAAATCCAAGATATTCAACAAACTCCAATTAGGATAAACTCAGAAAAAAAAAAAAAAAGTTGCACATTCTTCCGGCCTGCTATAAGGGCACTAGTCTCATCTGTGATGACAGAGCCATAATGACCTAACCATTTCCCCTAATGCTCTACTTTTTTTTTCTTCTTTCTTTTGTGGTACTGAGATTTAACTCTTGGAAGGAAAATTGTGACTATCTTTTTATTGGTCTTTGATATTTTCTGCTTTACTCATAGATAACATGATGAAATTTCACTTCACTATACTGAATAATTTTATATTTAAGAAAGGCAAGAAAAATTTTTTAGAAATATAATGCAATTTAGCCAGGCGTGGTGGCACATGCTTGTAATCCCAGCATTTGGGAAGCTGAGACTGGAGGATCCGGGTTTGCGGTCAGCCTTAGCTACCTAGTGAGGCACTCCACAACTTAGTGAGACCTTGTTTCAAAATAAAGAATAAAAAATAGGGCTGGGGGTATAGCTTGGAGGTAGACTGCCCCTGAGTTCAATCTCCAGTACCGCAAAAAAAAAAAAAAAAAAAAAAAAAAAATGCAATTTCATCATATAAAGGTGCTTTGAATTTTTACTTAAAAATATTTTTATTTTTAAAATTAATCACATAAAGCCGGGTCTGGTGGTGCATGTTTGTAATCCCAGTACTTGGGAGGCTGAGACAGGAGGATAGTGGGTTTGAGGCCAGCCCCAGCAACTTAGCAAGGCCTTCCACAACTTAGTGAGAACTCGTTTCAAAATAAAAAACAAAATAGGACTGAGGATGCAGCTCAGAGGTAGACTACCCCTGGGTTCAATCCCCAGTATCACACAGTAAATAAATAAATTTATTTAATTACATTTAATTACTTTTTGGTTACATTCTTACAATACTTCATTTAAAAATTCACAATTATCTCAAATGAATCACTGTACCTGTATGTTTCAATTGCTTTTATATCTTCTTCATCAAAATCATCTTCAGCTTCTTTCAACTGTGCAAGAGTCATCTTTTCATACGGTTTAACTAAAATAAAATAAGTTGTAGATAATCAAAATGTTTAAAAGCGATTTTACTTTATAGTTGATGTCTAGAAAAAAAACACAATATCTTAGATAAATGGAGATCAAGCAGATCTTTAAATAAACCTGTAACAGTGAGCCAGAAAATAGTTTACATTTTATAGAAACTATAACGTTAAGGTTTTTTTAGTCCCTCAAAGTTCACAGAACTGAAAGGGTACATGTAAAAGTAGACATGAAGAATCAATTAGGCCGGGCGTGGTGGCACACGCTTGTAATCCCAGCATTCGGGAGGCTGAGACCGGAGGATCCGGGTTCGCGGCCAGCCTCAGCTACCTAGTGAGGCACTCTGCAACTTAGTGAGACTCGGTTTCAAAATAAAGAATAAAAAATAGGGCTGGGCTGGGGCTCTGGCTCGGAGGTAGAATGCCCCTGAGTTCAATCTCCAGTACCGCAAAAAAAAAAAAAAAAAAAAGAATCAATTAGACCCCATAAATGTAGAGTTTACTAAAGTACCTGAAAATCTTGACAAATAATACATACTGTATACAGTGACCATATTTAGAAGGTAATCACAGGATATGGTGGGAGAACAAATCTCACTAGGTTACATACCAGCATATTTCAGCTCTGTTATGAACTAGCATATGATTTTCAACACATAAATTACCTATTCTAGATGTCAGTACCCTAATTTTGAATGTGTGGGTGGGGTTTCTATTATATGACTTCTAATGCCTTTCTTCTTATATGTTCACGAAATACATTATATATATCTTAACTGTATTATCTCCTTCAACTAGCCCACCAAAATGCACAGCTATACCCATTGATTCTTTCTGTAAACGTAAGACCATTTCTTCAATTTCATCTTTTGGTTCTTCTTTTGGAGGAAGAATGCCAAAATCTCTTAGAATTTCATTCCATTCTGTATCTTCATTTGGATCCTACACAAAAAGAAAAGGAAATCTACTGACATAGTTGTACATTTTAATATGCTTTGTAAAAATGACAGATATGTAACACTTTCAAGTAGGCAATTGTTCATGAACTCTATGGATAAGTAGTTTTGAAGAATACACCAAAGTGGCTTGCTTTTTCTCACATCTCAGCATTACTGGGATTACATACTTTAATAAACAAGATATATCTTCTACCCTCAATGTTACACTGAGATGTGTAATAAAACATCAATTTAGAAGCCAGGCATGGTGGCACATGCCTGTAATCCTAGCTACTCGGGAAGCTAATGCAGAAGGATCAGAAGTTCAAGGACAGCCTGGGGATGTAGCTCAATCCCCAGTACTGAAAAAAAAATCAATTTAAAACACACATATCAAATATTAAGGAAGTAAACTTAGACGCCAAAGAAAATTCACTAATGATATGGTTTGGTTTCTTTTCTACATAAGCATTTAAGACCTTCAGGTGAACTTGCTTCTATTTTTAGCTATATAGCTTCATGGGACTCTCACTTATGGGTGAAATCCTAGAAGAGGCTAGGAGTCTTTCTACAGTTTACTTTTTGTCTAACCATCATGTCCTTTCTATGCAACTTAGCCTTGCTTCCCTTGTTACTTACTCATTGATCTTTTAATTGCCGCTTTTCCAGAAGGTATCTACCATATGCTAGCTATTGTCTCTCTAGCCTGCTGTTCACATTCTCTGACATTTTCAGAGGAGAGAATTAACTACCTGAGTGAATACTGTCAGACAAAGTCTAAGATGCCTTTGAATGATCTCTCTCTCTCTCTCTCTCTCTTTGGTTATGGATGGGAACCGTGCTTTCTTCTCACAAATGAGTACATAGCAAAGGTGAAGGAATTAATTTCTGTGATTAAAATCTATAAGAGTTTAGCTTCCATCTGTGCTGGTTTTGATGCAGCAAGCTGCCATATTGTTTAGTGTCCTATGGAGAGAATCATGTAGCCAGGAAATGTGAACAAGAATAGGCTAAAATTCTCAGCCAAACAGCTCCCTAACCCCTGCCCTGCCAACTAAATTCTACCAACTACCATGTCAGTGAACTTGGAAGAAAGGGATTGATTCTTCCTCTGTTGTACCTTCAAATGAGACTTCAGCACTGGTTGATAACTTTCACTGCAACCAGCTGTCAGCCTAACAGACTTTTAAAAATAATCTGTCTTTAATTGTCTGGTTGCATTCAAGATTTTCTTTGTCTATAGCTTTTTGTAGTTATGCCATGATACATCAAGGTGTGTATTTCTTTTCATTTGCCTGCGCTTTTTGAAGCTGTAGAATGATATCTTTTAATATTTCTGGAAAATTCACAGAAATTATCTCTTCAATTATTGCTTGACTTCTTTCTGGTATTTTTCCTATTTCTATTCTTTTGACCTGAAAACCCCAGCCCTAATTTATTCTATTAGTTTGAAACCAGGACTCAGTAAGAGGCTGGTTGAGAACCTGTGATCCTCTTGTTTCAGTCTCCTAAGTGCTGGGATTACAGGTGTGCGCCACCACGCGGTTGTAAAAGCGGTTGTAAGTTGTAAAAGCTGGCCTTGAAACTGTGATCCTCCTGTTTCAAGCCTCTTGGGTATTGGAGTCACAGGTGGGTGCCACTGTGCCAGGCTTTATTGCTAAACTTCTAAAACAGAACCATCTGAAAAGAATTAGAATATAAACCGTAACCAATTCTACTCCCTATTCACTCTTCCACCCACTCCAAACTTGGCTTCTGCCACTAATACTCCTTCAAAATTAGTCTGTTAAGGTTACTTACAAGCTGCATATTGCTAATTTCAATGGATATTAATTGCACTTGATCTCTTAAGCAGAAGTTGAGTTGTTTTTGCAGTGGTGGGATTCAACACAGGGTGCTTTACATTGAGCTACTTCCCAGCTCTTTTCCTTTTTTTTAATTTTGAGAAAGGATCTTACTTAATTGGCCAGTCTGGCCTGTAACTTTGAATCCTCCTGCCTCAGCCTCCACGATAGCTGGGATTGTAGATATACATCACAGTGCCTGACTTAGTTTTTTCTTGTTAAAACACTCTTGATATCATGACACTATATTTTTATGGATCTGTTCAATCTTCTCTGACTGTACTTCTTTAGCTGATCTAGGAGTTCGTATACTCTACTCTTCTCTTTACTGTTAGAAATCATCTATACAATTTTATCTAGCAGAAAGAGGTACCATAATCTATTTTCTCAAATTATAATGGCTGTGTGTGTGTTCCTGGGGATTGAACCCAGGGACATTCTACCTTCAAGCTATACCCCCAGTCATATTTTTTTATTCTTTATTTTGAAACAGGGACCACTATCCTTTGGTCTCAGCCTCCCAAGTACTGGCATTACAAGGGTGTGCCACCACGCCTGGCTATTATGATGTTGTCTTATCTTTCCATAGTTATACCTCTTATTCCTATGCTCATAGTAAACTCTTTTGCAACAGATGTGTATCTAAAACCTAAGTGCCGTGGAATAAATCAAAGAGTAAATAAATGAACAAAGAAAGGTTAATGGGCTGTTGCCTTTACTCTCAATTACATTTCAGCTGAATTCTTGAAAAGCAGATGCAAATCAGGACAAATCGGCATTATTGCACACCATATAAAATGTACTTGCTAGGAATCTATTATTAACATGAAAGAAATAGCCATTGAAAATACACACAATTTGTGCTTAAAATATTCAAAATGAAGCCGGGCGTGGTGGCGCACGCTTGTAATCCCAGCATTCGGGAGGCTGAGACCAGAGGATCCGGGTTCGAGGCCAGCCTCATCTACCTAGTGAGGCACTCCGCAACTTAGTGAGACCCTGTTTCCAAATAAAGAATAAAAAATAGGGCTGGAGGTATAGCTCAGAGATAGAATGCCCCTGAGTTCAGTCCCCAGTACCGCAAAAAAAAAAA
>PVLC010022285.1:0-26936 GCA_004027655.1 Graphiurus murinus | reverse complement strand
GATGTACTTACAAGATCACATCAAAGTCAATCACTAAACTGACCAGGAGATAGGGGGAGGGTGGGTGGGAATTGGGGAAGGGTTAATGAGAAATATGTGCATGGATGTCTTTACCTGTACTAGCTTGTACCCAACAAAAATGTGTAATTAACCCTGTTGTACCCAAGAAATGTATAAAAATCCATGCTAAAAAAAAATAGGGCTAGAGAAAAAAAATATCAAGAGCTATAATAACTCAAGAAAGTTATATAATTTGGCATTATTGTTAAAAAAAAGATATTATGTTTTGGAAAAATTTAAAACTCTTTAGTTTCTTTTACTATAGGACTGTTTTGATATCTCCTTCATTATAAGTGAGTTTTGACAGTTTGTGGTTTTGATAAATTGTTCTAAGTTATGAAATGAAGGTGCTGATTATTGTTTATGGTATAGATTTTTCTGTTCAAGTCCTGCATTAATACTCTCATTTTTCATTCCTGGTAATAGTGTTTATATCTTCTCTCCATTCCCCTGTTAATATTGCTAGAATTTTATTAATATTACTAGTCTTTACAGAATTATAAAAAAATCAAGATTTAGATATTATTGAAATGAAAGATGGTAGAGTCTTCTAAATAGAATCTATGAATTTTGGTGAGAAAGTAAGTAAATGGGGGTATAATATATATTTATGATTTAAAAGACTCAGATACAGAGATATTGCTTTTACCTGAATTGATCTATAGTTTAAATGAAAATACAAACACCATCCCAGCTCTGTTTTAAAAATGGAAATTAATTAACAAATTATTTCTAAAATTTATATGTATATACAAGCATACTAATTAGTTAATAAAAATCTTAGAGAATAAATAAGTTGACTATTAAAAGTATAACTAAGTGGGCATGGTGGTGAACATCTGTAATCCCAGTACTTGGGAGGCTGTGACAGGGGGATTGCGGGTTTGAAGCCAGTCTCAGCAATTTAGTGAGGCTCTCAGAAACTTAATTGACCCCCTGCTTCCAAATAAAAAATAAGGTTGGGAGCTGGGTGTGGTGGTGCATGTCTATAATCCCAGTACTTGGGAGACTGAGACAGGAGGAACACAGGTTTGAAGCTAGCCTTAGCAATTTAGTGAGGCCTTCTGCAATTTAGCAAGATGCTGTTTCAAAATAAAATAGGGCTGGTGGTGTAGCTCAAAGACAGAATGCCAGGGGTTTCATCCCCAGTACTATAAAAAAAAGGTGGTGTGGCACACACACACACACACACACACACACACACACACACTGTGATCACTGTGAGGTCTCACTGTGAGGTCTGACTAGAGAGCTAGCCACAAGGTCATGCTGAAGGAGGACTGAGAACAAAGGAAGAAAGAAAAAAATGCACCCTTAACCATTGCCCTGCCCGAAAATGACCTGGCCACTGGTACACCAACCAGTGGCTTAAATGACTGCTCCTGTACCTCCCCTCCTTGCCCCATAAAAGCCCCTAGTCTGTAAGGAGGTGGGCTTTCTGACTCTTGTGGGCTCTCTACCTGGTCAGATGCCTCTTTTCAGGTTTTATTCCTGAATAATGTCTGTTTTTTTTTGCTATTGGGCCTTGCCACAGCTCCTTAATAGCTGTATCTTGAGCAAAGCTTGGTCCGCTGGAGTCCTGTAAGGCAGACAATTCCAAAAGAAGGAATGTGTGGCATATCCCACTTTGCATTATGTTATATTCTGAAAATTTTGGGTGCGTTGGGTTTTTCTTTCACATTAATTGTAAAGGAAAATTTCTTAGAATAGCCTGATGGAAGTGATCTCTTAGCTGAAAAAACAGTGCCTCAAGACAACCCATAAGAAACTCATTAACCACATACAAACATTAGTCAGGAAATGGGCTTTGCAAGCCTAGTTACTAAACAGCCTTATGTTCCCTCTCAGCACACAGGTATAGAAACAAAATAAATAAGCCAAAGAGACTTAGGTCTACTATTTTATCTATGAGTAAAGAAGGCTTTAAGACAGATAGTTTGTCCACTTCCTCCTTGTCTTCCTAAAATTTCACAGGACACATTAACTCTCTAGCTGCCTGAGAAAAAGATAAGAATACTGCTTAAAGGAGCTAAACAAATAGTAAATATTTAAACTAATGAATAGAGACTCTTTGTCATTAAACTTTAACACTGCTTTGTACTAAAAGAATCTTTATATACGTATTATATTTTGTAACCTTTACTGTTTTCTTAATCCCATCAAATACCATGGGAAATGGCTTTTCTAGTTAAAGATGTACCTATTCCACCTTTAGAAAAATAATAATGTACAAATTCCTGTTCTATATGACTCACTACAAAAAAGATAGTATAAAAAACAGCTACTAACACGCAATAAACAGATACGCTTCTACACTGCATGCGGTGTGAGTGTATTCTCACAACCTCATCTCAAGCCACACCTATCGAAGGACCCCTGACCCCACTGCCTGGAGGGCTGGACTCTGGCAGGGCTTGCTCTCTTTGACCCCATTTACCCTAACATAGATGGTGTTGAAACCCAGGAGGGGGTGGTGGCAGTAAGGTCTCTTTTATCTGGAGAAGTTTTTGGCCAGCCACTCTCTAATGGATCCATACCATTTTCCTTTCTCTTCTCCCTTCTTCACAGGGCTTTGACATGGGAAAGCTCTTCACTGCCCTTGGATCCTTCATCCAACACTGACCACTGATGATTTGGGCTGGTAAGTTCTGCCCCCATCTGCCTTTATGAGGTACATAGAAGGATCCCTTAAAATTCCTTTCCCACTGCCCAGGATTCATGGCTACAGAGATTCCCCTCCCCCGCCACTAGCTCCAGAAATTCCCTCCCAAAGGCCCAGGGATATTTCCATTGCCAGAGCAGAATATCAGGGATGCCTGCCTTTCTGTTTCTGCTTCTGTCTACCTGCTAGGTAGGTAATCTGGACTCAGTGGTGCCTTTACCTGGGATGCTGGATAAATACTGCTTTAGTCATTCTGCAATAGTATCTTATCAATCCTTCCAAATTTCCAAGATTCCCCCAGACTCCCCTGGTATGCCTTTAAAAACCATTTTTTTTGCTTTGAGACCAGAGGGAACTTAAACCAAAAATTGGCACATTGGACCCCCAAATCCTACAAGACTTAGATAATTGCATTGCTGGGAACAGTCAAGGACAGAAGAAAAACACTTTAATTTTCAAGATTTTCTTCCTCTCCTCTTTTGGCTCTCACTTTGTACAAGATTTTCTTCCTCTCTTCTTTTGGCTCTCACTTTGTACCTTATCCTTAAAGCAAAACTTCTCAGGGAAGAAGAAGTCCTTCCCTGACTCTCCTCCTATGCCTCCTAATCCGCCCTCCCTGTCACCTCCAACTTTGCTGGCCCCTCCCTTGCCTTTAACCACTTCTGTCCTGCCAATTTACTCAACTGCCTTTGCTGAACAGTTTCCCAGAGCTTCAGCCCCTTCGCTTTCCACAACAGCTATCAATGTTCCACCTTCCATGGCTGCTGGAGTTCCCTTCCAATACTGCTGGTAACCCACCTTCCACAGCTACTGCCCCATACCCACGTTCTCCTCACCCTTTACTGACCCCTGCTCAAAATTAGGTTTGGCTTTTAAAATATAGCAAAGGATGCACATCTCAGGCTTAAGACTTTAATAATTCCATTTCCTAATGTTTCAAAAACAAGAGTCTTTTTACACAAACACCTGTATACATTTATACAAAATATAGCCTTTTATTATAGGAACATATAGCTATTTTGCTTTCTGAGCTCATGGATTTTTACCTGGGTCTGTGTGCATATATTTTTGTTCTGATTTAATTTTTGCTTTATCTAACTAGAGGCTTTCTAGGTTCCTGTCTTTGTGTGTGTTTCCCTTACTATTTTTACTTAGTAGCTATCCAAGGGTTAGTTCTCTGGTATCTGGAAAAAGGAAATAAATGATGATATTGACTGTGATGTTTTTTTAATATGGGGAAACAAAGTGGCCACATGAATAAATTTAATTCAGTGTCACCCATGCCTGGCAATTATTGCCAACTGTATAGGTCTTTCTCATGTCTGTGTCTAGGACCTGGCTTCACTTTGGAATACACATATGTCCCTTACCTATTGATGTTGCTTATTGTGTGATATATGTAATATGTCTGTCAACATGGTACCAAAAATCAAAGGTTTAAGCAAGTCACAGAGGGTTTGAGGATGAAATATATAAAAAATGGTTTCAATGTGTAATAAGGTTGGTTCTATATAATCCATATGCTTAAAACAATTTGGTTTTCTTAAAAATATTGATATGCCTTTGGTAAAGTTTTATAAAATCTGTGTCCCCTTCTGTATATTTATAATTTCCCCAAATGTACAGGGCTCCTACATTTAAACAAAACAAAATGATAATAGCCTTTCCAGGTTTTTACAAAGATAACAAATGGGATTTATTTTATTCCTGATTATTTTGTTCTATGTTTTTTCCTTAAACTATGTAATTGCTGTTTGTTCGCATTTATCAAAACTATAACACCCAAACAGTGTTTTAAAGTAAATATCAGGGTTACAGTAGCAACCAAAGCTGATGTAGGTCCATATTTTGCCTGTGGTTCAAGGTCAATCCACTGTTTTTCCTGTAAATGTCCTTGGGTCTACAGTTGTTTCACAGCCCCAAGTTTCCCCTTTAACTATCCAAAAGATTTCATTGACTACCAGGCCCTGTGCGAGGCAGTGCTTGCACTTTTTCCATGTAAATCTGCTCCTATACTAACAAAGGCATTGATCACAAGGCGTTCAACGAGTGGTAGAATTCATAAGCCTAGAATGACTATTGCTGCTAATCCGATAACTCCTCCCAGCAAGGAGGTAAACGAGGGCCAGGTAGGGACCAAGAATTGAAGCTGATCTACAAATGTCTTAGCTGTTTCTGTCACATTAATTGAAATGGGCTACACATTAGGTAGATCAAAAATTTCCTGGTGTAACTTTAACATATCCTTTTTTTTTTCATCTTTCCAATATTTGGTGCATTGTAATCACACATCTTTGTTAGGTTCAAGCTACTATAGGTAAAGGCATTCATGCACACATTTCTCTTTTTTTTTTTGTCATACTGGGGATTGAACTCAGGGGCATTTGCCTCCAGGTTACACCCCCAGCCCTATTTTTTATTCTTTATTTTGAAACAGGGTCTCACTAAGTTGCAGAAGAACTCACTAGGTAGCTGAGGCTGGCCGAGATCCCAGATCCTCTGGTCTCAGCCTTCCAAATGCTGGGATTACAAGCGTGCACCACCATGCTTGGCTCACATTTCTCATTTAATCCTTCCCCAATTCCCGTACCACTCCCTCTTCCTCCCTCCTTCTCAAGGTCAGTTTAGTGATTGACTTTGATGTGTTCATGAAAGTACATCATGCTCATTAGGGTATCCCCTCACCACCACCATCACCTTCTGTTAAGTCAAATTCTTTGTTCACCTAAGGATTCTCCTTCTTCATCTGGAGTCCCTCTTATGTCCCATTTTCTCCCTAGCTTCCACATATTAGGGAGAGCATTCAGTTTTTAACTTTCTGTGACTGACTAATCTCACTTAACATAATGTTTTCCAGTCCCATTCATTTCCTTTCCTTTATGGCTGAGTAAAATTCCATTGTGTACATATCCCATAGTTTTGTAATCCATTCATCTGTTGATGGACATCTTGGCTTCTTCCATAGTTTGGCAATTGTAAACTGTGCAACTATAAACATAGATACACCTGCATCGGTCTGATAGTTTGGTTTCCATTCTTTTGGGTAAATACCCAGAAGTGGTATTGCTGGATCATATGGTAGGTTCATTCCCATTCATCTGAGGATCCTCCATACTGTTTTCCAAAGTGGTTTCACTAATTTGCAAGCACACAAAAAATGTATTAGGGTTCCCACTTCTCTACACCCTTGCCAGGATTTGTTGTTGTTCGTGTTTTTTATGATTGCTATTCTGATTGGAGTTAGGTGAAATCTCAAGGTAGTTTTTGATTTGCAACTTTCTGATTGCTAATGATGTACAACATTTCCTCATACATTTATTGGCCATTTGTATTTCTTCTTTTCTGAAGTGTCTATTTAGATCCTTTGGTCATTTTTTATTGGGTTATTTGTTTTCTTAGCTGTGAGTTTCTTGAGTTCTGTGTATATCCTAGATATTAGTCCTCTATCAGAAGAGTAGCTGGCAAAAAATTTCTCCCACTCTGTGGACTCTCTGTTGAGGTTCTTGATAGTTTCCTTTGCTGCACAGAAACTCTTCAGTTTAATGCAATCCCATGTATTGATCTTCTTTTGAGCTGCTTGAGCTTTTGGGATCTCGTAGAGAAAGTTTTTACCTGTGCCTATGTCTTCAAGTAGCTACAAGGTCTCTGGCCTGACTTCCAGGTCTTTGATCCACCTGGAGTTGACTCTTTTGCAGGATGAGAAAGTGGGGTTTATTTTCATTTTCCTGGGCATGGTAAACCAGTTTGTCCAAAAGCATTTGTTAAAGAGGCTATCTTTTTTTCCAGTGTATATTTTTGGCTCCTTTGTCAAAAATCAATTGACTGTAAGCGCGTGGGTCTATATCTGAATCTTGTATTCTGCTCCATTGGTCTATGTATCTGTTTTAGTGCCAATACCATGCTGTTTTTTATTACTGTGTCTTTTTAGTGGAGTTTGAAGTCAGGTATTGTGATACCTCCTGCATGGTTCTTGTTGCTAAGAAGTACTCTGGCTATTCTGGGCTTTTTGTTGTTCCAAATGAATTTAAAGACTGATTTTTCTATGTCTGTGAGGAGTGACCTTGGTAATGTCATGGGTATCACATTGAATCTGTAGATTACTTTTGGGAGGATGGCCATTTTGATGATATTTATTCTGCCTATCCAAGAGCATGGTAGATCTTTCCATATTCTAAGGTCTTCATTGATTTCTTTTTTCAACTTTTTATAGTTTTCCCTATAGAGGTCTTTTACCCCGTGGTTAGGTTTATCCCTAAGTATTTTATTTTTCAGGGTGCTATTGTGAGTGGAGTTGTTTTCTGGATTTCTTTTTCAATGGATTTATGGTTGGCATACAGCAAAGCATCTCATTTTTTAGGATTGATTTTGTATCCAGACACTTTGCTGAATTTTTTGATAAGTTCTATAAGTTATTGTATCATGTCATCTGCAAAAAGGGATAGTTTTAGTTCTTCTTTTCCTATTTTTACCCCTTTGATTTCCTTTTCTTGCCTTATTGCTCTGGCTAGAGTTTCGAGTACTATGTTGAACAGAAGTGATGACAATGGACATCCTTGTCTTGTTCTTGTTTTTAGTGGGGACTCTTGCAGTTTTCCCCTATTTAATATGATGTTGGCTGTGGGCCAATTGTATATTGCCTTTGTGATATTGAGGTATGTTGCTTCTAAGTTCATCAATGATATAGGCCTATAGTTTTCTTTTCTTGAGCTGTCTTTATTTGGCTTTGGTATTAATGTGATGTTGGCTTCATAGAATGTGTTTGTGCCCCGGCCAGCGGGGGTTGAGGACGTGAGACCAAGGTGGCTTTACCTAAAGGAATGAATCAAACAAGAGATGCGAAAGAACAGAGGCAAGACAGGATTCTGATCAAGCCTGAATTTTTATTAAAAGAAAGACTGCTTAAGTAGCTAGAGGTGAGGGGTGGAGTCAGGGGGTCAGGTAAGCTTATGTGGGCTTGCAGGATTTGTCAAGGCTGACCGTGTCCTTATCGGGTAAGGGCCTCAGCAGGATAACAGATAGAACCAGTTTCTGCATAGTCATTATGGCTGCTGAGGGGAATTCCCCCAAAGTGTGAATTCTAGCTCTGACCAGCCTTCCGGGCCCCCAACATGTTTGGTAAGGTCCCATTTCTTTCTATTTCATGGAATAATTTGAGGAGTATTGGGATTAGCTCTTCTATAGAGGTTTTATAAAATTCACTTGGAAAACCATCTGGCCCTGGGCTTTTGTTTGATGGTAAATTCTTTATTGCTGTTTCTATCTCTTTGTTTGCTATTGGTTAGTTTAGATTTCTATATCTTCTTGACTCAATTTAGGAAGGTTATGTGTGTCTATAAATTTTCCAATTACTTGAGATTTTCCATTTTGTTGGAGTATAGTTTTTCAAAGTAGTTTCTGACGATCCTCTGTATTTCCACACTGTCGGTGTCGGTGGTAATATCCACCTTTTCATCTCTTATTTGGCAATTTGAGTTGATTCTCTCCCCCTTTTTTGTGAGGTTGGCTAATGGTTTATCTATCTTCTTTATTTTTTCAAGAAACCAATTTTTGGTTTTGTTGATTTTCTGTATTATTTTACTATTCTCTACTTCATTAATTTCTGCTCTTATTTTAATTATTTCCTCTCTTCTACTGGCCTTGGCGTTAGACTGTTCTTGTTTTTCAAGGGCTTTGAGCTGTGTCATTAGGTTATTTATTTGGTGAGTTTCTGTTCTTCTTATGTGGGCACTAAGTGCTATAAATTTTCTTCCTAGTACTGCCTTCAAGGTGTCCCAGAGGTTTTGATATGTTGTGTCTCTGTTTTCATTGGTTTCTAGGAATTTTTTTTAATTTCTCCCCTTACTTCTTCTATGACCCATTCCTCATTCAGCAGTATGGTGTTCAGTCTCCTTGTTTTTACATGATTACTCTAGGTCTTCTTAGAGTTGATTTCTAGTTCCACTCTATTGTGGTCTAAAAAGATGCAGGGAATTATGTTACATTTTTTAAAAATTTGCCAGTGGTCTCTTTGTAGCCCAGATGTGGTCTATTTTGGAGAAGGTTTCATGAGCTGCTGAGAAAAATGTGAATTTAGCTGTATTTGGGTAAAATATTCTGTATGTGTCTAATAGGTCCATTTGATTTATGGTATTCTTTAGGACTGAGACATCCCTACTGACCATTTGTTTAGAAGATTGGTCTATTGATGTGAGAGGAATATTGAAGTCTCCCTGTATTATTGTATTTGGATCTATGTGTGATTTTATATCATGCAGAGTTTGTTTTATGGAAGTGGCTGCACCCATAGTTGGGGCATAAATGTTGACAATTGTTATTTCCTCTTGCTGAATTGTTCATTTTACTAGTAAAAAATGACCTTCTTTTTCTCTTCTGATAAGCTTAGCCTTGAAGTCTAGTTTATCTGATATCATAGTTGCTACTCCTGCTTGTCTTCGTGTTCCATTGGCATGGATTACCTTACTCTAGCCCTTCACTTTTAGTTTGTGGTTATCTTTTTTGTAAGATGTGTTTCTTGCCGGCAGCATATCGATGGATTATGGCTTTTAATCCATTTTGCCACTTTGTGTCTTTTTATTGGGAAGTTGAGGCCATTTATATTCAGTGTGATTATTGAGAGATGATTTTTAATTCCTAACATTTTTGAGTTTTGACTTCTGTTTGAGGTAGTGTTTATTATTCTCTGCTTAGTTGTTTGCTTCCTGGAAATTGTTGTTTCTCTGGTTCTGGAACTTGTTAGTTCTTCTTTGTAGTTAATCTCTTTGAGAACTTTCTCCAGTGCTGGATTGGAAGACATAAATGTTTTCAGGTTTTATTTGTCACGGAAGGTTTTTATATCCCCATCGATTTCTTTCAGAGTTTGGAATATGTTACTCCAGCCCCTCCTGGCATTCATGACTTGTTTTGGGAGGTCTGGAGTGATTCTAATTGGTTTGACTCTAAATATCACTTGGCCTTTTACTTTTGTTGCCTTTGGGATTTTCTCCTTGGCCTCTACATTAGTCAATTTGATTATTATGTGGCATGGAGTGCCTCTTCTTTGGTCTTGTCTAGAGGGGGTTCTATATGTTTTCTGTGCTTCTGTGTCTACTTCTCTTTCTATGTTTGGAAAGTTCGCTCATATCATTTCTTTGAAAAGATGGTTTATTCTATTAGTTTCAGCTTCTTGTCCCTCTTCTATGCCTATTATTCTTAGGTTAGCTCTTTGAAAATTGACCCAGATCTCATCGATGTCCAATTCATACTGTCAAATTGTTTTTTTCTAAATTATGTACTATGGATTCACTTTTGGAATGGTCATTTTCTAAAAGTGATATTATATTTTCCATGTGGTGTAATCTACTGTTTATAGTTTGTATTTGTGCCCTCACTTAAGTTGTTACATCTTTCACTTCCATCCTTGTCTTTGGTTCCTGTTCAGGCTATCAGATTCTTTGTTTATTTGTTCCTTTATCTCTTTCCAACTCTCCTTGCATTTTTTCTGGAAATCTTGTATTGTTTCTTGTATTAAGGATCTGAATTGTTCTTCTGGTAGTCTTTGCCATTCTGGGTTGGTGAGTTCTATTATTGTTGAGTTGTGGTGGCTCATTATTTCTTTGCTATTTTTCCTTCCCATGGTTTCCCTGTTCTTAAATTTATATCTTTGCTGTTCTTGTAACCTTCCTCCCAGTTTATAGATTTCTGATTTTTATTTTCTCCCTGTGAGTAGTATCCTGTACTTAGTTGCAATTACTCTAGTCCTTCTTCTGCCCTCTCTAGTGGTGCCATTGTTGGGTCTCAGGTGTTGACTTCTTGGGTCTGTTTGTTGCTTCTGTTATGGGGAATCGTCTCAGAGGTGTGAGTAGGGCAGTTTGTGGTCTCTTTGTTTTCAGGCCTTGATGTGGAGTGTATTGAGCTATCCC
Organism: Graphiurus murinus; assembly: GCA_004027655.1. Classification (NCBI taxonomy): domain Eukaryota; kingdom Metazoa; phylum Chordata; class Mammalia; order Rodentia; family Gliridae; genus Graphiurus; species Graphiurus murinus. The sequence continues at coordinate 16,316 of PVLC010022285.1, read as the reverse complement.
TTCTAGTAGCAGAGGTGAATTTATCCATAGGGTTTGGCAGTCCCTTCTCTTGGTACACATCTTTGGTCCAATCTCTGTAGTAGGGATTTAGAGGTGTCTGTTGGTGTATACAGGGACAGGTTGTGTTCACTGGTGAAGGGTGGGTGAGACGTTTCAGTGATGAATGTAAGAATAGGGTAAAGTAGAAGGTATGGTCCAGTGGACTAAGAGTTTGAGTGTTTTGAGGTGATATATGGTAGAGATTAGAGATAGAGGATATGTCAGAGGATTCTGGTAGTCAATGTAGAGTATTTAGTTGTAGTGGTATGAAATGGTCTTGATAAGAGACAGGGAAAAAATGAAAGAGAAAGAAAGTGTTGAGGAGAGGAATACAGATATGAGAGGGAGAGAAAGATAGTAAAAGGGGTGAGGAAGAGAGTCAACAAACGGAGCAAAAAGTAACAAAGCAACCAATCATCCAGTACAAACACAACAAAGCAATATAAAACAAAAACAGAGTAAGAACAAAATAAAACAAAACACAAAACAGAAAAACATCCACAAGAAAAACAAAAACAAAGCAAAGCAAAAATAAACAAAAACAACATTAACAAACACAAAAACAAAACCCCTGCAAGAATGTAGGTACAGAGCCGAGTTGGCCTCTGCAGTCCTTTTGGATCTGCATGGATATTTTCAGCTCTTAAATGTCTGTACTAGATTCTCAAACATGTTTTAGGCAATCTTATTTGCTCTTTCTGTCAGTGCAGGCAGGAAGTTCCACTGGTGCCCCTCCTGCTGCCAACTTGTGACTCTGAGATCTCCACAGGACCTGTCCCTGTGCCACTCTTGTCTATGTAGGCAGGGGGGCCATCACTGGGTCTGGACCCAGTGTAAGCCAGAGGCTCTGCGCTTTCCACAGGTCCTTTCTGTGTTTCCCTCTGCCTTCGTTGGTGGTAGGCGTGCAGTCAGGGGGCCTGTAAGGTCTCCATGTCTTGTGTGCTCTGGGTCCCTCCCACCTTTCTGCTCCTAGCCAGTTGCTAGAGGGTTGGGTGACCTAGCCTGTTCTTTGCACAGGGCCCCTGCCCAGAGAGTTCCAAAGACTTATAGTTCCCTGCTGTTCTGCGCCTGGTGGCTAGCTAAATGGCAGCCACCACTCTGCAGCGCTCACCACTGCCTCGTGCCCAGTCTCCTTTGTTCTCCCTGGGCTGCTCTCTAGGCTCTGTTCAGCTGTTCTTGCTGCTTCATTCACTTTTTTTCTTCTTTGCTCTTCCTTCCTTCTGTTAAGAGGCTTCTTTTGCAGCAGTCCCCATTCAAGCTCTGCAGTGCAGGTAATTGCCGCTCTGGCTCTGGAGGGGGAGGTGGGCTGGAGTGGCTCTACCTCGGCTTAAGCTGGTCATCCTAGGTGTTCAGTCACTGTCAATTTTGTGGGGATATGCTGCCTGCAAAGGATGTGGAGTTCTGGATTCACTTACTTCACATCTGGTCACTGGGTATGCTGGAGGTCCTTAGTTGTCTTGGTGCTAGTAGCCGCTGAGCTGGGCGGCCGGCTCAGTGGCTGCCGCTACTTCACAGCATGTACCTCTGCCAAGTGCACAGGCTCCTCTGCTCTCTCTGGTCCCCTTTCTGCATTCTTTTCAGTTGCGATTCAGTGTTCATTGTTTTGTTCCCTTTTTTGTTGCTTCTTTCTTCTGTCAGGAAGCTACTTTTATGGTAGATTTGATTCGAGCTCACAGAGCCTGAGGAAAGGTGTTTTACTCAGATGCCATCTTAGGCTCTCTCTCACCTTCATGCTTTAACAACTTTAAATCAGAGGATGTCCACAAACACTCATAGCAGCATTTATTATAGTAGCAAATTAAAAATAACAACTCTTTATCAATAGGAGAATGGGTAACTAAATTGTTTATCAATGGAATATTATAAAGCCTATATAAATATTAGTAATAAAAAGAGGATTAAAAAGTTTTAAGTCTCTGGCCCAATTTCTAGGTCTTTGATCCATCTTGAATCAACTCTTATGCAGGGCGAGAAAATGTTGTTTATTTCCATTTTTTCTGCATATAGATAACTAGTTTTTCCATCAGCAGTTGTTGAAGAAGCTATCTTTTCCCAGTGTATGTTTTCGGTTCCTTTGTCAAAAATTAATTGGCCATAAGTATGTGGATTTATTTCTGAGTCTCCTCTTCTGCTCCATTGGTCTGCTCCATGTGTCTGTTTTTGTGCCAATACCATACTATTTTTATTATTATGGATCCATAGTATAGTTTGAAGTCAGGTATTGTGATGCCTCCTGCATGGATCTTATTGCAGAGAACTATTTTATCTATTCTTTTTTTTTCTTGTTCCAAATGAATTTAAGGACTGATTTGTCTATTTTCATGAAGAATGACCTTGGTAATTTAGTGGGTATTGCATTGAATCTGTAGATCACTTGGAAGAATGGCCATTTTGGTGATATTTATTCTGCCTATCCAAGAGCATGGGAGATCCTTCCATCTTCTAAGGTATTCTTCAATTTTTTTCGATGTTTAGAGGGCATAGGACCAACAGTTCAAAACACAGGCATGGGTAAAAACTTCCTCAATAAGACTTCAAAGGCACAAGAAGTTAAAATGAAGGTTAATAAGTGGTATTGCATTAAAATGAAGAACTTCTGTGAGGCAAAGGAATCTATCATGAACCTCAACAGAGAGCCCACAGAGTGAGAGAAAATTTTTCTGGGTACTCTTCTGATAGAGGTCTAATATCTAGGATATACAGAGAACCCAAGAAAACCACAGCTAAGAAAACAAATAACCCAATCAAAAAAATGGGCAAAGGATCTAAATAGACACTTCATAAAAGAAGAAATACAAATGGCAAATAAATGTATGAAAAATGTTCAACAACATTAGCAATCAGAGAGATGCAAATCAAAACTACCCTGATATTTCACCTAACCCCAATTAGAATGGCAATCATTAAAAACACAAACAACAACAAATGCTGTCAAGAATGTGGGGAAATAGGAACTCTAATACATTGTTGGTAGGGATTGCAAATTAATGAAACTACATGAGAAAACAATGTGGAGGACCCTCAGAAGAATGGTAATGAGCCTACCATATGACCCAGCTGTACCATTCCTGTGTATCTACCAAAAGAATGGAAACCAAACTACGAGAGTAATACATGCTTATCTGTGTTTATAGCAGCACAATTCACAATTGCCAAAATATGAAAGTAAAGTAAAAACGGACTCAAGATGGCACCTGAGTGAAATGCCTTTACCCAGATGCTGTGTTTCTGAATCAGATTTGCCAAAAAAAAAAAAACAACAACTTCTTAACAGAAGGAAAAAGCATCAAAAAGATGTGAAAGCTGAAGCACAACAGAAAAGGACTTGGAGACCCTTCGGAAACTACAGGAGACCAACAAACAGAGGTTCCCTGTGAACTGTAAGCTCCGCGCAGGCTCCGAGCAGGCCCCGAGCAGTCCACAGGCCCCGTGCAGGCTGTGAACTTGGCGGAACTGGGACCTGGAACTGAGAACTATAGGCACCTCTGCAGATCCAGCGAACAGGCGCAGCGTGCCACATCCACGCAGGCAGGGAACCCCCACCAGCTACAGCCACCAGAAGCGCGGGATGAGCAGTGTAAGTTCCAGTGGGACATTTCCAGGGCACCACTGCAGGGACTGGGCGAGCGACTGCACAACAGAGATTGATCCAGGATGGCAGCAAAGGCAACTTCTTGACAGAAAAAAACAGAGTGGGGCTGCACAGACTCCAGGAAACAAGGAAGCGGGCACCAAGTGATGCGAACCAGCGGCGCGATCCCTGAGCCTCTGGAGTCTTGAGCCTGTGGGAGCTGCGAGCTGGCGCAAGCCATTTTGCGCACCAGCCCCCCCTATATAACTCCCACCCACCAGCTACCCAGACCTCCATTGATTTAGAGTGCCCCCCCAGACCACAGGAGGAACAAGCAACAACAGAAACACCAGTAACGGGGATATATACCCCTCACCCCCCCCCCGCAGAGATTGGACAAGAAAACTTGCAGGAGCAGCAAAGATATAAATCCAAGAACAGGGGAACCATGGGAAGGAAAAATAACAAAGAAACAATGAGCTACCACAACCCCTCAATTACAGATCTCACCAATCCAGAATGGCAGAGATTACCAGAAGAACAATTCAGATCTTTAATACTAGAAACAATACAGGATTTTCAGAAAGAATGTAGGCAGAGCTTTAAAGAAATAAAGGAAGAAAGAAATGAAGAAATAAAGAATTCGATGACCTGAAAAGGAACCAAAGAGAAGCATTGAAGGAAGTGAAAGAAGAAATAATTGAAATGAAGGCATCAATACAAACTATGAACAGATTAGATCACATGGAAAACAGAATATCACTCTTAGAAGATGATCATTTCAAAAACGAATCTATAGTACAGAATTTAGAAAAAAAATACGTCAGTATGAATTTGACATCGAAGAGATCTGGGCCAATTTTAAAAGAGCTAACCTAAGAATAATAGGTATAGAAGAGGGATTAGAAGTTGAAACTTATGGAATAAACAATCTCTTCCAAGAAGTAATATCAGATAATTTTCCAAACATAGAAAGAGAAGTCGACACACAGGTACAGGAAACATACAGAACTCCCTCCAGACAAGACCAAAGAAGAGGCTCACCATGCCACATAGTAATCAAATTGACCAATGTAGAAGCTAAGGAAAGAATTTTAAAGGCAGCAAAAGTAAAAGGCCAAGTGACATTTAGAGGCAAGCCAATTAGAATCACTCCAGACCTCCCAAATCAAGTCATAAAAGCCAGGAGAGGCTGGAGTAACATATTCCAAACTCTGAAAGAAAATAACTTGCAGCCAAGATTCTCATACCCAGCAAAACTCTCTCTCAAAATTGACAGTGACATAAAAACCTTCCATGACAAACAGAAACTGAAAGAATTTATGTCTACCAAACCAGCACTAGAGAAACTACTTAAAGAGATTAACTACAAAGATGAACTAATGAGTAAACATCAGAACCAGAGAAACAATAATTTCCAGGAAGCAAACAACTAAGCAAAGAAGAATAAAATCCAATGAAAACAGAAGTCAAAACTCAAAATGTTAGGAATTAAAAATCATCTCTCAATAATCACACTGAATATAAATGGTCTCAATTCCCCAATAAAAAGGCACAAGGTGGGAAAATGGATCAAAACCCAAAATCTATCTATATGCTGCCTACAAGAAACACACCTTACAAGCAGAGATTCCCACAAGCTAAAGGTGAAGGGACGGAGTAAGGTAATCCATGCCAATGGAACACGAAGACAAGCAGGAGTAGTAACCATGATATCAGATAAATTAGACTTTAAGCCTAAGCTTATCAGAAGAGACAAAGCAGGTCATTTTTTACTAGTAAAAGGAACAATCCAGCAAGAGGAAATAACAATTATTAACATCTATGCCCCAAATGCAGGTGCAGTCACCTTCATAAAACAAACTATGTATGAAACAAAGACACACATAGGACCCAATACACTAATACTAGGAGACTTCAATACTCCTCTTACATCTCTAGACCATTCCTCTAAACAAAAGATCAGTAGAGACGCCTCAGACCTAAAGAATACCATAAACCAAATGGACCTATTAGACACATATAGACTCTTTCACCCAACTGCAGCTGAATTCACATTTTTCTCAGCTGCACATGGAACCGTCTCCAAAATAGACCACATTCTGGGCCACAAAGTGAGCATTGGCAAATTCAAAAAATGCAACATAATTCCCTGCATCTTCTCCGACCACAATGGAGTGAAACTAGAAATAAACTCCAAGAAGATCCAAAGTAACCGTGGAAGCACATGGAGACTGAACACCACAATTGCCAAAATATGGAACCAGTTGAGATGTCCATCAACAAATGAATGGATTACAAAACTATGGGTATGTACACAATGGAATTCTACTCAGCCATAACTAAAAACAAAATTATATCATTTGCAGAGGAATGGAAGGAACTATAAATATTATGCTAAGTGAGATTAGTCAGTTACAAATAGTGAAAAGTCAGATGTTCTCCCTAATATGCAGAATCTAGGGAGAAAATGAGACATAGGATGGAATCCAGACAAAGTAGGAAAAAACTTAGATGAGTTACGAAGGGGGTCTAACTTAAGTAGATGGGAGGAGAAGAGGGAAGCACCTCAATGGACATGATGTACATACACACACTTATCAAAGTCAGTCACTATGCTGGACATGGGAAGAAGCGAAGGGGAGAGAATAGGGCGGGAAATGGAGTAGGGCTCAATGAGTTCTGTGTGCATGTATGCCTCTACTACCTTGAACTTCATCAAGATGTATGATTACAATGCATCAAAATTTTTTAAGTCCCAAGAGATTCTCTATATTGAATCATACCATTTATCAAAAATGTAAGTATAAACAAAACAAAATACTATGTTGCTTTGATATAAGAATATAAACACATAATAAAATTAAAATAACCCAGGACATGGTAAACATTATATGTGAAACTATGTGATTAATATTCTCTACCCATTTCACTTCAGCTTTGAAATCCATAGACAATTACTAATAAATACTACTAAAATAATTTGTAACTGTAGTGAAATAAAGTTAGTTGGGGGCATATACTGATATCTGATTGGTTAGTGTTTAAAATGAGCATAATAGGAGGTAGAGATTTCTTAAGTTTTGCAGTTCAACTCAGAATTTATATTAATACATTTTTGAAATAGAAACCCAAACATGCAAATCAAAATCACAGTGAAATATACCTCTAATGCCAAGTAGGATGGGTATAGCTGTAGAGTGCTTGCTTAGCATCATAAGGGTCCACGTTTGACCCCAGCCTTGCTAAAACAACAACAAAAAAAAAACAAGTGTTGATGAGGATGTGCAGAAATTGGAACCCTCATGCATTGGTGTTGGAAATGTAAACTGATACAGCACTTCTGGAAACATCTGGCAATCCCTCAAATTTGGAGTTACCATTTTACCAAATGATTTTATTCTGAGGTATAATCTCAAGAGAAAAATGTATATCTACATGAAAACTTATACATGAATATTTATAACAGCATTATTGAAAATAGCCCCCAAGTGGGAAAATAACCTAATTATCCATCAACTAGTGAATGTAATATGTGTGTGTGTACACACACACACTCACACACACACGCATATATATATATATTACATGTATATAAATATTCCATATATATGAGTGTGTGTACATGTATATTCCATATACATATATACATATAAATATTCCATATATATATGGAATATTAGTCGTCCATAAAAAGAATGAATTAGTGGCACATATTTGCATGACCTTCGATAATATCATACCAAGTGAAAGAAGTTGATGCGAAGAACCACATATTATATGATTGCATTTATAAAAAATGTTCAAAATAGGTAAATGTATTAGAAAGTAGCTTAATGCTTGGTAGGATCTTGGGTTTATTTTTGGAATTATCAAAACACTTTGGAATTAGATAGCAATGATGGATGCACAACCTGAATATACTAAAATCTATTAAATTGTATACTTTAAAACATGAACTGTACGGTATGTGAATTACATCTAAATAAAGGTGTTCAAAAAAACAGCAGTTTACAGCCTTTACATTTTCAAGCATACCTTTTATTGTTACTCATTGTTATCCACACCTCCTTTCCCCAATCATTATCAGGGTTTGGATGTTTTAAAATATCATAAATAGTATTTATTAGCTCATTAAATCATGATTTAGTTTTAATTTAAATTAAAATTTGTGTGTGTGTGTGTGTGTGTGTGTGTGTGTGTGTGTGTGTGTGTGTGGTACTAGGGATTGAACCCAGGGGACTTCTACCTCTGAGATGGACTCCTCAGCCCTATTTTATTTTTTATTTTGAAACAGGATCTTGCTAAGTTGCTAAGGGTCTCACTAAATTGTGAGGTTGGTTTTGAACTGGCAATCTTCCTGTTCCAGCTTCCCAAGTACTGAGATTATAGGTATGTGACACCAGGCCCAGCTGTGTTTTCATTTTTATTAATTGAAGGCACAGGTTTAATCTATAAGGATCTCTGATTACCATTATATAACCAGTGTTTCCAAACTAAGCTTGCATGATTGCTTTCAATGAAAGGAAACTTACTGTATTTGAAAATTTATATACTACTTTTATGGGAGAATTATATAATGCATATTAGGCTGTTGAGAATAATAAGAGACCACAGGCTTTGATTATTACTTTTATGCAACTCTGGGTATTAAGAACACTTAAGTTGTGAACTCCTTCCTTAAAACAATTATTTTAAAATCAGATGATAATTTACAGTTTAAAATCCAATGGTGGACAGCATTAGGAGATTTGCTTTCTAGATTTAGGTGTGGCCACAGCAATGAACTCTGTGACTTTGTTCAAGACAAAAACATTTTTTGGCCTCTATTTTCTTTTTTTTATTAATTAAACTTTTATGTGCTTTTATTGGTGCATTATCATCTCACATCATAATGTAAATCATGTTGAAAATGACATACATGCACATAGCACTTGATGCCCCCCCACCTCCCCATTACCTCCCTTCCCATACAGAGTACTGATATTGACATTGGAATTTTCACATATGTACACACAGTCGATGTTAGTATTTCCAATAATGAACCTGTCTTCCCTCTCCCCTTCCCTTATATCACTTACCTGGCTCCAATGAAATTTCTCCTCCATTATCTGGAATCACTCATATATCCCCATTACTCCCTAGCTTGCACATGTTAAAGAAAACATATGTCCCTTCACTTTCTGTGATTGGCTAATCTCACTTAACATTATGTTCTCCAGGTCAAAGATCAATTGATTACAAATGTGTGGCTTTCTTTCTGTATCTTCTATTCTGTTCCATTTGTCTATGTGCCTGCTTTGTGGCAATACCATGTTGTTTTAATTACTATAGCTCTATAGTATAATTTGAAGTCAGGAATTGTGATACCTCTTACACTGTTCTTAATTGCTGAAAATTGCTTTGGCTATTCTGGATCTTTTGTTTCTCCATATGAAATATATGACTAATTTTTCTAGGTCTATGAAGAATAACATTGGTATTTTGATAGGGATTGCACTGATTCTGTAGATCACTATTGGTAGAATGGCCTTTTTGATGATATTTATTCTGCCTATCAAAAGGCAGGGGAGATCTTTCCATCTTCTGAGATCTTCTATTTCTTTCTTTAGTGTTTTATAATTCTCATTGCAGAGGTCTTTGACTTCTTTGGCTCACTTTATTCCTAGGTGTTTTGTTGGTTTTGAGGTTATTGTGAATTGTTTTCTGCATTTCTTTCTCTGTGGATTTATGGTTGGAATACAGAAAAACTACTACTTTTTTTAGGTTGATTTCATATCCCATTATTTTGCTGAGATTGTTAATGAGCTCTAATAGTCTTTTTGTTGAGTTTTTGGTTCTTCTAGATATAGGATCATGTTATCTACAAATAAAGATAATTTTAATTCTTCTTTTTCTATTTGAATTCATTTGAAATCCTTCTTTTATCTTATGGCCCTGGCAAGAGTCTTGAGGACTATATTGAAAAGGAGTGGTAATAGTGGGCATCCTTGTCTTCTTTCTGATTTTAAAGGGAATTCCTGCAGTTTTCCCTATTCAATATGATGTTGACTTTGGGTTTATTGTATATTGCCTTAATGACGTTGAGATATGTTCCTTATATTCTGATTTTCTGCAATATTTTTAACATCAATGGGTGTTGAATTTTGTCAAATGCCTTTTCAGCGTCTACTGAGATGATCATGCGATTTTTGTTCTTACTTCTATTTATGTGGTGAATAACATGTATTGATTAGCATATGTTGAACCAACCTTGCTTTCCTGGGATAAAACCTACTTGGTAATTGTGTACAATATTCATGATGTGGTTTTGAATACTCATGGCTAGTATTTTCTTTCAAATTTCTACATCTATGTTCATGAGTGATATTGGTCTGTAATTTTATTTTCTTAAAGCTTCTTTATTAGGTTTTATTAATTAATTAATTAATTAATTAATATATTTATTAATGTGATACTGGCCTCATGGAAGGATTTTGTCAGAATTTCATCTCTTTTGAGTTCATGGAATAACTTGTGAAGTATTGGGACTAGTTCTTCTGTAAAAGTTTTGTAGAATTCAGCTGGAAATCCATTTGGAACTGGGCTTTTATTTGATGGCGAAATTTTTATACTTGTTTCTGTTTATTTGCTTGCTATCAATTGGCTTAGGTTTTCTATATCCTCTTGGTTTAATTTAGGTAGGTTCCATGTGTTTAGGTTGTATGTGTTTAGAAATCTGTCAATTTCTTCCATGTTTTCCAGTTTATTGGAATATAAATTTTCAAAATAGTTTCTGATGATCCTCTAAATTTCCCCATTGTCTGTGGTGATGTCTCCTTTTTCATTTCTGATTTTAATAATTTGGGTTGATTCTCTTTTTTGGTTAGGTTGTATAGGGGTTTGACAGTTTTGCTAATCTTTTCAAAGAACCAGCTTTTTGATTTGTTGATCCTATGTATTGTTTTTATTCTTTATTTCATTTATTTCTGCTCTAATTTTAATTGTTTCCTGCCTTTTGCTGACTTAGGGATTGGACTGTTCTTGTTTTTCTTTTTTTTTTAAATGTGCTTTTATTCATGCATTATCATTTCACATCATAATGTAAGTCATATTAACATTGACATACATGTACACAGCACTTGTTCCCCTCCCCATCTCCCCATCTGCCCCTTCGCATACAGAGGACTGAGACTGATATTGGGATTTTCACATATGTACACAGAGTCAATGTTAGTATTTCCAATAATGAACCTGTCTTCATCCTCCCCTTCCCTTAGATCACTTCTCTGGCTCCACTGGGGTTTCTTTTCCATTATCTGGAGTCCCTCTGCTATCCAAATTACTCTATATCTTGTGCATATTAAAGAAAACATATGCCCCTTCACTTTCTGTGACTGGCTAATCTCACTTAACATTATGTTCTCCAGGTCCTTCCATTTTTTTTTTTGCAAATGACATTATTTTATTCTTCTTTATTGCTGAGGAGAATTCCATTGTGTGTATTTCCCACAGAATTGTGATTCATTCATTAGTTGATGAACACTTGGGTTGATTCCATAATTTGGCTATTATGAATTGTGCTGCTATGAACATAGGTATGCATATATTACTATAGTTCTCTGGTTTCAACCTCTTTGGAAATATACCTAGGGGTGGTATAGCTGAATTATATGGTGTATCTATTTACAGTTTTCTAAGGAATCTACACACTGATCTCCATAGCACCTGATACAGTTTTCGATCCCACCAACAGTGTAGAAGAATTTATATTTCCCTACAACCTCGCCAACATTTATTTTTGTTTAACTTCTTAATGATTGCCATTCTGATTGGGGTTAGATGGACCCTCAACGTAGTTTTGATTTGCATCTCCCTAATTGCTAATGATGTTGAACATTTTTTCATGTATCTATTGGCCATTTGTATCTCTTTTTTTGTGAAGTGTCTATTCAATTCAATTGCTCATTTCTTGATTGGGTTATTTGTTTTTCTAGTGTAAAGTCTTTTAAGTTCTTTGTATATTCTAGATAATAATCCTCTGTCAGAGAGATGACTGGTAAAAATCATCTACCATTCTGTGGGCCTTCTGTTTAGATTCTTGATGATTTCCTTTCATGTGCAGAAATTTCTTAGTTTAATACCATACCACTTATTAATTTGTGTTTTGATTTCCTGAGCTTTGGGGGTCTTCCTGAGGAAGTTTCTACCAGTGTCTATATGTTGGAGTGTTGAGCTCATGCCCTCCTCTAGTAGTTTCACTGTCTCTGGTCTAATTTCCAGGTCTTTAATCCATCTCAAATTGACTATGGTGCAGGGTGAGAGATATGGATTTAGTTCCATTTGTCTACAAATGGATGACCAGCTTTCCCAGCACCATTTATTGAAAAGGCTGTCTTTTCTTCAGCATATGAGTTTAGCTCCTTTGTTGAAGATTAATTGGCTATGAGCATGTGTATTTGTTTCTGTATCTTCTATTCTGTTCCATTGGTCTATGTGCCTGTTTTTGTGCCAATACCATGTTGTTTTAATTACAATAGCTCTATAGTATAACTGAAGTTCAGGAATTGTGATACTTCCTGCATGGTTCTTATTGCTGAGAATTGCGTTGGCAATTTTGGGTCTTTTGTTTATTCATATGAAATTTATGACTGATTTTTCTAGGTCTATACAGAATGACATTGGAATCTTGATAGGGATTGTATTGATTCTATAGATTACTTTTGGGAGAATGGCTATTTTGATGAACTTTATTCTGCCTATCCAAGAGCAAGGGAGATCTTTCCATATTCGAAGATCTTCAATTTCTTTTGTTAGTGTTTTATAATTTTCATTGTAGAGGTCTTTGACTTCTTTGGTTAGGTTTATTCCTAGGTATTTTATTGGTTTTGAGATTTTTATGAATGGAATTGTTTTCTGTATTTTTTCTCTGTGGATTCATGATTTGCATATAAAAAGCTACTGATTTTGGGGGGTTAATTTTGTATCTGGCTACTTTGCTGAATTTGTTACTCAGCTCTAGTAATCTTTTGGTTGAGTTTTTTGAGTCTTCTAGATATAGGATGATGTCATCTGCAAAGAAAAATAACTTTAATTCTTTTTCTATTTGAATTCATTTGAAATCCTTATTTTATCTTATGGCTCTAGCTAGATTATTGAGGACTAAATTGAAAAGGAGTGGTGATCCTTGTCTTGTTTCTAGTTTTAAAGGGAATTCTTTTCCCACTGGGGGAAATAAACCCATTAGGTTTATTTTATATTGCCTTAATGATGTTGAGATTTGTTCCTTTTATTTCAATTTTCTGCAATGTTTTTAGCATGAATTGGTGTTAGATTTTGTCAAATGCTTTTTTAGCATCCATTTACATGATCATGTGATTTTTGTTCTTAGTTCTACTTATGTGGTGAATAACATTTATTGCTTTGCATATATTAAACCAGCCTTGCTTTCCTGGGATGAAACCAATTTGGTCATGCTGTACAATTTTTGTGATGTGGTTTTGAATGCACATGGCTAGTATTTTGTATAAAATTTTTGCATCTATGTTCACCAGTGATATTGGTCTGTAATTTTCTTTTCTTGAGGTATTTTTATTTGGTTTTGGTATTGTGATACTGGCCTCATAGAAGGAGTTTGGAAGAATTCCATCTCTTTCGATTTTATAGAATAACTTGTGAAGTATCAGGACCAGTTTTTCTGTAAAGGTTTTGTAGAATTGAACTGGAAACACTTCTGGACCTGGGCTTTTCTTTGAAGGCAAAATTTTTATACTTGTTTCTATTTCTTTGCTTGCTATTGGTTGGTTTAGATTTTCTATATCCTCTTGGCTCAATTTACATATGTTTCATGCATTTAAAAATCTTTCAATTTCTTCCATGTTTTCCAGTTTATTGTAATATAAATTTTCAAAATGGTTTCTGATGATCCTCTGAATTTCCCCACTGTCTGTGGTGAGGTCTCATTTTTCATTTCTCATTTTAATAATTTGGGTTGATTCTCTCTTTCTTTTGGTTTGGTTGACTAGGGATTTGTCTATCTTGTTAATCTTTTCAAAGAACCAGCCTTTTGATTTGTTGATCCTATGTATTGTATTTTTCTCTATTTCATTTATTTCTGCTCTGATTTTAGTTATTGCCTATCTTCTAATGACTTTGGGAGTGGACTGCTCCTGTTTTCTAGGTCCTTGAGGTGTGTCATTAAGTGGTTTAGTTGGTGACTTTCTGTTTTTCTTATGTAGTCACTAAGCATTATAAATTTTCCTCTTAACACCACCTTTAAAGCGTTCCATAGATTTTGGTACATCATGTCTCTGTTTTCATTTAATTCCAGGGATTTTTAAATTTCTCTTCTGATCCATTCCTCATTCAAGAGTGTATCATTTAGTCTCTATGTATTTATGTAATTTCTTTTGGTCTTCCTGTTGTTGATTTCTACTTTCATTCCATCATGATCTGAAAAGATGCAGGGAATTATACTACAACTTTTGAATTTGCTGGGGTTTTGTGGTCCAGGATGTGGTCTGTTTTGGAGAATGTTCCATGGGCAGCTGAGAAGACTGTGTACTCAGCTGTTGCTGGTTGAAGTATTCTGTATATGTCTATTAGGTCCATTTGACATTCAGCGTTATTATTGAAACATGATTTTTGTTTCCTGTTATTTTGTGTTCTATATTGCGTTTGATACAGTATTATTTCTCCTTTGCTTAGTTGCCTACCTGGTGGAGTTCACCTCTTCTCTGGTTCTGAGATTTGCTTCTTTTTCTTCTTTATGATTTATTTCTTAAAGTATTTTCTCTAGTGTTGGCTTGGTAGCTATGAAATTTTTATGATTCTGCTTATCTTGGAATGTTTTTATTTCTCCATCAATTTTGAATGAAATATTGGCTGGATACATCAATCTTGGTAGGAAGTTGTTTTCTTCCAGGGTCTGGAGTACTTAATCACAGTCCCTCCTGGCATTCAAGACTTGGGTTGTGAAGTCTGGAGTGATTTTTATTGTTCTGCCCCTGAATGTCCCCTGTTCTTTATTCTAGCTGCTTTTAAGATTATTTCCTTGGCCTCTATGTTAGTCATTTTGATTATTATGTAGTGTGGGGAAGTCCTTCTTTGATTTTGTCTTGACAATGTTCTGTATGTCTCCTGCACATGGATATCCAAGTCTTTTTTTGTTTGGAAAATTCTCTGAAATTATTTCTCTGAAGAGATTTCTGATACCCTTGGTCTGTGCTTCTAGACCTTTTTCAATACCTTTTATCTGTAGGTTTGGATGTTTTGTATTGTCTCATATTGTTGGATGTATAGGTTGTGTTGTTGTAATGTCTTCTGTATACTATTAAAATAGTGCTTTCAGTTTTGAATGAACTGTTTTCCAAGAGTGATACCCTGTTTTCTATGTGGTCTAACCTTCCAGAGTTGGATTCTATTGCTGTCTTCAATTCATTTATTGACTCCTTCATTTTACTCAGAGCCTCTTTTTGGTTCTTTCTTAAAGCCTCAATTTCCTCCTTCATTTCCTGAACACTTTCTTTGAGGCCTTTTATCATATTGAAAATTAAAATCAGAATTCTCCTTGCATCTCTTGCAGATCAGTATTCTTGTTCTCCATTGTTGGTGAGTTGTGGGAGTTTATTATTTCCTCACTATTCCTTTTTCTTTTTTTTATTGTAATAATTCGTGCTTTGTATATGTACATTTTTGTTAGGTACAAATTGATATAGACAAATGTGCACACATTTCTCATCTGACCCTTTCCCCAATTCCCACCCCGCTCCCTCACCCTACCTCCCTCTCAAGTTCAGTTCAGTGAGTGATCTTGATATAATTGTGTAAGTACATCATGTGCCTTAGGGTGCTTCCCCCCCCCATCCAATCCCTTCAGTTAAAACAACTTCTTTGCTTATCGAGGATCTCTCCTTTTCATCTGGAGACCCTCCTATGCCCCATCTTCTCCCTAGCATCCACATATTAGGGAGAACATATGCTTCTTAACTCTTTGTGACTGGCTAATCTCACTTAACATAATGTTTTCCAGTTGCATCCATTTCCCTGCAAAGAACATGATTTTATTCTTCTTTATGGCTGAGTAAAATCCATTGTGTATATATCCCATAGTTTTGTAATCCATTCATCTGTGGATGGACATCTTGGCTGCTTCCACAGTTTGGCTATTGTGAATTGAGCTGCTATAAACATTGATACACATGCATCGGTCTGATAGTTTGGTTTCCATTATTTTGGGTATATACCCAGTAGTGGAATTGCTGGGTCATATGGTAGATTCACTCGCATTCGTCTGAGGATCCTCCATACTGTTTTCCACAGTGGTTGCACAAGTTTGCACTCTCACCAACAATGTATTAGGGTTCCCACTTCTCCATACCCTCGCCAGCAGGTGTTGTTGTTTGTATTTTTTATGATTACCATTCTGATTGGAGTTAGGTGAAATCTCAGGGTAGTTTTGATCTGCATCTCCCTGATTGCCAATGATGTGGAACATTTCCTCATACACTTATTGGCCATTTGTATTTCTTGTATTTCTTCTTTTGTGAAGTGTCTATTTAGATCCTTTGCCCATTTTTTGATTGGGTTATTTGCTTTCTTAGTTGCGATTTTCTTGAGTTCTTTGTATATCCTAGATATTAAACCTCTATCTGAAGTGTAACTGGCAAAAATTTTCTCCCACTCTGTAGGTTCTCTGTTGAGGTTCTTGATAGTTTCCTTTGCTTTG
>PVLC010022284.1:0-26937 GCA_004027655.1 Graphiurus murinus | reverse complement strand
TTTTTTTGCGGTACTGGGGATTGAACTCAGAGGCATTCTACCTCCGAGCTACACCCCCAGCCCTATTTTTTATTCTTTATTTTGAAACCGAGTCTCACTAAGTTGCGGAGTGCCTCACTAGGTAGCTGAGGCTGGCTGCGAACCCAGATCCTCCGGTCTCAGCCTCCCGAATGCTGGGATTACAAGCGTGCGCCACCACACCCGGCTCCCCTAGCTCTTTTTGTTTTTCGTTTTGAGACAGGGCCTTGCTGGGTTGCTAAGAGTCTCACTATATTGGTGAGGCTGTCCTCAAAGCTGTGATCTTCCTGTCTCAGCCTCCCAGGTACTGGATTATAGGTGTGTGTCACCATGCCTGACATTTTTATTTTTTTTTTTAAACAGTACTGGGGATTGAACCTGGAGTGCTTTACCACCGAACTACATCCTCAGTCCTTCTTATTTTGAGACAGGGTTCTGCTAAATTGCTGAGGATTTTTTTTTTTTTTTTTTTAATGGTACTGGGGATTGAACACAGGAATATTCTACCCCGAGCTACATCCCAAGTCTTTTTTATTTTTTGTTTTGGAGCACTCTTTTTAGGTTGCTGAGAGTCATGCTACATTGCTGAGGCTATCCTCAAACCTGTGATCCTCCTGTCTCAGCCTCCCAAGTACTGGGATTAAAACTGTGTGCCACCATTCCCAGTTTAAGGCTAGTTTTGAATTTGCAATCTGCCTGCCTCAGTCTTCCAAGGACCTGTGATCACAGGCATGTGTCACGGAACCCAACTCTTTTCTTTTCTTTGGGGTCCTGGGGATCAAACCTAAGGCCTTGTGCATACTAAGCATATACTCTACTACTGAGCTACATCCCCAGCCCATGTATAATTTCTAAATCTGAATCATCACCCATTTAATATACCTAGAATATGTGAAAAATAAATAAGCAAATGATAAATAATGAACCATAAAAAGGAGGATTGAAGCCAGGCACAGTGGTTCACACCTATAATCTCTTGGGAGCCTGAGATAGGAGAATCGAAGGTTTGAGGCCTGTACGTGGTAACTTAGTGAGGCCCTGTTTCGAAATAAAAAATAAAAAGGACTAGAGGTGTAGCTCAGTGGTAGAATGTCCTGAGTTCAATCCCAGTAGCCCCCCCCCCCCATGTGTGGTGGTGCACGCCTGGAATCCTAGTATTTGGGAGGGAGGACAGCCCCAGAAATTTAGCAGCACTCTCAGTAATCTAGCGAGTTCCTGTTTCAAGATAAAAACATTTTTTAAAAAGGGCTGGGGGTGTAATTTGGAGGTAGAATACCCCTGAGTTCAACCCCCCTCACTCCAACACACACACACACACACACACACACACACACACACACACACACACACACACGAGAGAGAGAGAGAGAGAGAGAGAGAGAGAGAGAGAGAGAGAAAGAGGATTGAAAGTTTGGTTTGGTTTTTTTTTGTTTTTTGGTTTTTTTTTCGGTACTGGGGATTGAACTCAGGGGCATTCTACCTCCGAGCTATACTCCCAGCCCTATTTTTTATTCTTTATTTTGAAACTGGGTCTCAGTAAGTTGTGGAGTGCCTCACTAGGTAGCTGAGGCTGGCCACGAACCCGGATCCTCTGGTCTCAGCCTCCCGAATGCTGGGATTACAAGCGTGCGCCACCACGCCCGGCTAGGATTGAAAGTTTTTAAAAGAAATTTTTTAGCCATTCAATGCTACCTTACTTAATTCCAGCAAAATTTGACCCCCAAACAAACCAGTTTATCCAAAGTATACATGTGTCCACCATGCCCAGGGGATTACACTGGAAGGCTGAGAAGCAACTTATTGAGCATAAAACAGGAGCATGGTGGCTAAATGTCACCTTCTTAAGAGATCAAAGCCAATTTACAAGACTAATTATTTGTAAGAACCAAAATGATGCATATGATAAAGGGCCCCCCTCGGCACTTTATGAAATTTATGGCACATTCTTAAAAAGAATTCAGTGAATCACATGTCACATGTCAGCATTAGACATGTGACATCCCAGTCTCTAGAACACCTGAGGAAAAAGTGTTTTTAGTTCTTAGCAAAAGTCACGACTGACACCAGGCAATTTTGCCTTATAACAAAAAATATTACATGAATAACTGAAATGCACACCTGTAAATCCAAATTCTCAGATGAAAAGCAGGACTGCAAGAAGTTTCATTCATTCATTCATTCA
Source organism: Graphiurus murinus (assembly GCA_004027655.1). Classification (NCBI taxonomy): domain Eukaryota; kingdom Metazoa; phylum Chordata; class Mammalia; order Rodentia; family Gliridae; genus Graphiurus; species Graphiurus murinus. Next base: position 24,737 of record PVLC010022284.1, on the reverse strand, counting down.
TTCACCCATCCATCCATCCATTCATTCACTCAACACGTGTTTATTGAGGGACTCTGGGCATGCTGATCAGACAGCACAAGTGAAAAAGGGTATCCGCAATAATCTTAGTTAAGAAACCAAGAGTAAGGAAGGAGCTATGCAATCTTTTGCTAAACATCCTCTGGTACACTATCTGGGGAGAGAATGCATTTTTAAGTACTTAGTACTGGAGCTGGGCATAGTGGTGCATGCCTACAATCCCTATTCTTGGGAGGCTGAGACAGGAGGATAGCAGGTTCAAGGACAGCCTCAGCAATGTAGCGAGACCCTCAGCAACTTAGTGAGACCATGTTTCTAAAACAAACAAACAAACAAACAAAAAATTAAAAGGGCTGGGGGTGTAACTTGGAGGTAGAATGGGGAGTTCAATCCCCAGTATCTAAAAAAAAAAAAAAAAAAGAATTAATTAATAAATGGGGCTGGGAGTGTAGCTCAGAGGTAGAATGCCCTTGGGTTCAATACCACAAAGAAAAAAAAAAAAAGAAAAAGAAACAGAACTAGGCTCATGAGAGGTAAAACGGGCATTTGTTGGTTAGGCTCTAATATTTTTATTCATATATGTACTCATATATTCTTATATATTGAATTTTATCATTAGCTGAATAATTAGGCTATATTTTTAAAACCCCAAAAGCACACTCCCTTTTTAAAATATGTTTTCCTACTGAATCTAGTATAACCGAGTAAAAAATATCTATATTTGCATGGATAGAACAATAATCATTTTCTCTTCCACACTTTTCTGGGGACTTCTAAATAAGGTTTCCCTCTATACCCCTCTCCTAATGTGTGTTCTGTCATAAATTGACCTGCACGATGAGACTGTTCCATTCCACCGAGAATCCCTTTATGAGGCCAACAGCGAAGCTGTCTGGTGGATCTACATGGTCTTCATGTTCTTTGCGTTAATATCTACTGTGGGAACTGCTGGGAACCCAGGACATTACAAAATTTTAAGAAGAAATGCCACTAGATGTAGCAACAGCCAAAACCACTCTCAGGGTCATTAATATAATTATACATTAGGATCTCCATTCACCAACAATAAAAACTCAAAGAAGGCACATCTGAATGGGCCAAGGAGTCAGGTTAGTAATTTTGAAGAACTATAGAAACAACTCTTTTTTCCAGATAGAAAATCAGCTCAATATGAACCTTCTTATAAAAGAAGAAAAAGCAAAGATAAAAATTTCAAAAATACCATGAAATGCCTTTCCTTTTCCTACTTTTTTTTTTTTAAGTAGGACTAGTAATCTCTGTCCTTTGAAGATGATAATAAAACAATTACTATTTGTGTGTGTGTGTGGGGGGGTATTGAGATTGAATCCAGGGGCATTGTATCTCTGAGCTACATCCCTAGCCTTATTTAATTTTATTTTGAAACAGGGTCTTACTAGGTTGAAGAGAATCTCACTACTTGCTGAGGCTAACCTAAAACCTGTGATCCTCCTGTCTCAGCCTCCCAAGTGTTGGGATTAGAGGTATGTGCCACCATGCCTGGCAAACAATTACTATATAATAAATTATATATATGTATATATATATATATACACACACACAATACATATATACACTATATATATATATATATATATATATTCTCATTATCTCATTACTGAAAAACTAATTTCTAAACTCCTCCTCTTTAGGATTGCATGTTCGTGGCCAGCCTCAGCTGCTTAGTGAGGCCCTGTTTCAAAATAAAAAATACAAAATAGGGCTGGGGGTGTAGCTCAGAGGTAGAATGCCCCTGGGTTCAACCACCAGTACTGTAAAAAAAAAAAACCCTCCTGTTTTTGTTCCCACTTTTGGACCCTCTGTGGCCTTTTAGCGCCTCTACTAGAAGATTATAAAGAAAAAGTAAAGTGTAAATCACTCAACCTAGTGTTGTTACCAACTATGAGAAGTGAGGGGAGGTTTCAACTGTGACTGTTATTCACACTGGACCTTCATTTCCCCACAATCTCGCTCTTACTTTTATGTTATTTACGCCATTTTAGTCCTTTTCATTTGACATGGGATCCATGAACAAACAACAGAATTCAATGACATATTTTTTAAATGAAATACTTCTTTATGATATTCTAATACCTTGCCTTATATACTTCTATTGCAACTAGTCTTTAAAATAATATAATGGGTACTGGAATTGTAGTTGATAATATTATTATTATTATTATTATTATTATTATTATTATTATTATTATTGTACTGGGGATGGAACCCAGGGGTGTTCTGCTTTCAATCTATACCCCCACCCCTTTTTTGAAGTAGGATCTTGCCAGGTTGCTGAGAATCTCGCTATGTTGCTGGTCTCGAACCTGTGATCCTCCTGCTTCAGCCTCCCAAGTACTGGGATTACAGATGTGCACTACCACGCCCAGCTAGTACTTGATACTATACATTAAAATAGACACACCAATAGTTATATTGTCCAAAATGGGACATGGAACCATAAAACACCATACCATGTTTCCCTTTCCATTAATTTATTTTTCTCCCCTGAAACCACTGGACACAAATACCACTGAACTCTGATAAACTTCCATCAATGCCACCCTGACTCCCACAGCATTACATCTGGGGGGGGGGGGGCGCTGCAAAACACCTTGCATTTGTGGCTAAAGCAACAGTCCAGCAGCTCTTCTGTTTTTAACTTACTATCGGGGGGCAGGGGCCTTTTAGCAAATCCACACTCCATCAGAGAGATGGGCGCCGGCGGGTCTCTGGATGGGCATTATGAAGCCTGTACATTATGAAGCCTGTAGGATTCGGAGGGGCTCCCGAGGACTCTGCCCACAGCCTGAAGTGGCCTGGCAGGGAAGCGGCTTTTATCCTCCACAGAGAGGAAGACTGTGATGGCTGATCCACACACAGATAGCCCTGGGTGAGTTCACAGATGCCAGTGTGAGATTATTCTGGCATGACTGTAGTAGAATCTTACGGGGAGGGCGGAGAGTCATGAATATATGATGTGGGAATGAGGGTGTGGCGAGTGGGAAGGGAAGACAGCCCGTCCCGGAGGGGGGAAATCCACTCGGTGTAATGTCTGCCTCCGTGGAAAACCTGCTTACGGGGTTCTGCTGTGAGTGGTTTGCTCTCTTCGACAGGAGCAGGTTTGGATAAAGGGACAAGAGTCTGTGGTAAGTAGTAATAGTTCCCTCAAACACCATATTTATTCTTCGGTTCAATATCCTGGCATGAAGATAATTATTATTTAATCAGCCAGGATGCTGTATTTAGACTCAAAAACACATTTTTTTTTTAAGGTGTGCTTAACAATCATTACCAAATACATAGTGGACATTTTAAGATCTCCATGACACAGTATGGCATTCCTTTAAAATGAAAAATTGCCCTTCCAAGAGATTACAAGAAACTTCTACATAAAGGAACTTAAGAGTGGGATTATTTATAAGCAATCTAAATTAAATTGCTTGCCTTCAGACACAGCAGGCATAAGCAATATGTAGGTGCTTTAACTTCCATTTTCCTTATAGTTGGGCTTTTAAAGAGTAGAATCCATTCTAAATTTCAAAGATAATCAGAGCCTGAAAAGACTTGAGAAATAAAAAGTAGAAATCAGGTTTGAAAAATAGGACAAGAAAAACGATCATTTCTGGGTCGGCCTCGGATGATGTCATCATAGGTTCTAAATGTAATAGCCAAGCAGTGTATACTAACTCTTCCTGCCCATGTGACCTCTAACATCAATTTGGGCAAAACAACTAATATTTCAATAATTTTCTGGCTGAGAAGTAAGGTTGGGGAGGAAAAGACTAAAGAGAGTCTAGAATGCCAAGGATGAAACGATGTGAGAGTGTGTGTGTGTGTGTGTGTGTGTGAATGTGTGTGTGAGTGTGTGTGAGCGCGCACGCGCACTCGTGGGGGCCAAGGGGAGGAGGCATGAAAACTAACTCTTCCAGCACACACCCCTCTTGCTACTACAAGGGCATCCAGCAATCACATTTGCAATAGTAAAAATGCTGAAGAATCCTACCATCCCTTTTCTTCCACAAGCATCCCTGTCGTCTCCCACAAAGCCCTTCTGGCTTTATTGGTGCCAGGAAATTCTTCAGGGGTTAAATGGGGAAGTGCAGCCACTACCATTGTTGCAATAAATAAATGAATGAACCAGAACGAACCAGCAATCCATCCCTGGGCAGCATGCATCTGATTTTTTTTCTACAATTACAGACATTAGCCAGCAACCATATATTTTTAAAAACTGTCTTTTATCTTTTGATGTGTGTGTGTGTGTACATTACAGAGACACACATGCATCTATACAAAAAGAAAGCACAGTGCCCTGCACACACACACATCCATACCTTTAAAAAATATTTTTAGCATTATTTCAATGAAAAGACATGCTGCTTAAAAAAATTAAACAGGCTAGCAACTCATCTCAAAGGCCTTATATTTTGCACATACAGCATATACAAATACACACACACACACACACACAAAGGTGTTTTTTTTCTCATGCCATAGACAATGCTAAAATATCTGAGATCAGGTTGCTATGCCAACAATTTTTTTTTCCTAAAATGAATAAAATTATTAGGAGGGAGAAAACAGTCTTGACTCCTTTCCTCCCATCCATGAAGCCGAGAAGGCTCAGGGAGGGCGAGAGGCTGCCAGACGGGGAGGAGGGGAAGGAAGGGAAGGTGGGTAGAGGGGTGTTTGCTTACCAAAGATGCTGATTTGATCGTGGCAAAGCGCTCTCTGTTCCGGTAGTGGAGGGCCTGGCTCTGAACTGACTGGGTAGGCCGCGGCTCAGGCCTGGGATCGCCGTGGCCCGCCTCATCCCTTATGAATACATGATCCTGCAGAAATGGATAAAAACAAGGAGAAAGTCCAGCTGTGCTCTTTCCTCGCCGGCTGCCTCTCTCTCACCCCGCTTTCTGCACAAGCACTGCTGTTTGAAATGCATAGTTTAGCTCTGTGCTAGTCCCCGCAGCTCCCACGGTACAAAATGAATAAGCAGCACATTGCAGCCTTCAGTTAGGAATGTCAGCTGATCGCTAGTGGGATGCCTTCTGAATCCCTGGCAGGCTTTTTCTTTACCTCCAGAATTACATATATGCAAAAGAAAAAAAGAATCGAAAAAACAATGCAATGTACAGACTCCTTAGAACGGTTTGCTTAAAACGCTGTAACCAAATGATTCCTTTAAAAATGTCATGTCCATGTCTAGCAAGGAGGATGCTGGTGGCTTTTAACATAAAAGCGAGCCTCCGCCTCATTCCCTTGAAAGATCTGCGTTCTCAATTGAATTTTATTTGAGATCTGGTCGGTAGGATCATCGTTCTGCCTAGAACCAGTGGAGACGTGTGCTGGGCTGCCTCTCTATCTTGTGCTGGGAAGATTCGGCAGTCACTGAAGGATCCTGCTTTCCAGTCATGATCGTACACAGTTCTAGCACCTTCTCTCTACAGCTTCTGAAAGGATTTTTTTTTTTTTTTTTTTTTTTTTAGATTTAAAGAGACAGGCGTACAATTTCAACCAAACGATACTTTCACAAATTCTCCCTCAACTCAGCATCGGTATGTCACCAGAGTGAGTAAAGCTGGAATTTAATGTCCTTGTCTGATTTAATCAAGTCCCTGCTCCTTGATAGGCAAAGATGATTAATCTTATTCTAACGCCCAGTGAAAAATCACACTTCCTGGAAGGATAGTAATGGATGTTTCTTAAATGCAACTGAAATGACTTTTAAAGGGGAAAACGCTTTCAAAGGACAATGCTCCTAAAACATAAAAGATGAAGTGGTCAGTCAGGAAGGAGCTTTCCCTCCAGTAATGTGCAGCTCAAAACATGTACAACCGTGGGGGATTTTTAAATAGCCCCTGTTAGGATGGGGAAGGAGGAATTAATTCCTTATTTCCTTAGGGTTTTAGGAGAAACCATTTATGAGAGGTCAATTTTGCATTGTGTCCACTTTAAAAAAAATTCTAATTGCCCTTTCTTTCATCAAAAAGCAAGAACTCACGAGGTTTAGAAAATATAAAATTGTATAATTGCCTAAAATTTTGAGACGTCAAAATACACAGATTCCTTGGAGTAAATTAAATTTTATATTCAGATTTTTAGGCAAAAGCCAAGATCGAGGACTAAATTTATCAGTGGACTCATTTTCTCTCTCCTCTTATGAATTTAAAATGTTTTGATGTGTTGGGAAGGTATTTACCATCATATCTCTGTTTAGACATTTTCTCCATTTATATATTGTAGTTCAAATAATGAAAAGACCTGTAGGAGATTTGCTACTGTGGGCATATATATCATATTCAAGGGATAGTCTACAGCCTTTCTGTCCAAAAATATAGCCACTAGCCACATGTGGCTATTTTAATTAAAATTAATTAAAATGAAATAAAATGTAAAATTCAGTTCCTAAGAGACACCAGTGACAACCCAAGCTCTTGTTAGCTATAGTTAGTGGCTACCAGATTGGACAGTACAGATATAGAATATTTCCATCACTGCAGAAAGTTCTATTAGACCACGCAATAGGTTAAAAATGCTTCTCTTCACCTATCTTTTTAAATTTTCAAAAAAAAAATGCTTGAGGGGTCAGTTAAAATTATAGTATATTATTTCCTGAGGAATCTGAACTCTTATTTCACAGGGAAAAGAGAGATGAGGTGTAATTGGGATTTATGGAATAGATTCCAGGTTCTAAAGAGGCAGACTTGGAATTTGCCATCATTTCATTAATGTACGTTTATTTTTAAAAATTTTTTCTTTTTTTGTGGTATGGGGGATTGAACTCAGGGGCATTCTATTTTTGAGCTATACCCCCGGTCCTATTTTTTATTCTTTGTTTTTTTTTTTTTTTTTTTTTTTTTGCAGTACTGGGGATTGAACTCAGGAGCATTCTACCTCCTAGCTAAACCCCCAGCCCTATTTTTTATTCTTTATTTTATTTGGAAACAGGGTCTCACTAAGTTGCGGAGGGCCTCACTAGGTAGCTGAGGCTGGCTGAGAACCCGGATCCTCTGGTCTTAGCCTCCCAAATGCTGGGTTTACAAGCGTGCGCCACCACACCCAGCTTATTCTTTGTTTTGAAACAGGGTCTCACTAAGTTGTGGAGGGCCTCACTAAGTAACTGAGGTTGGCTGTGAACCTGGATCCTCCTGTCTTAGCCTCCCAAATGCTGGGATTACAAGCGTGTGCCACCACCCCCGGCTTTATTAGTGTATATTTATTAATAAGTAATATTTATGTCCAAAATAAAAATTAATATGACAGTCCCAGAAAAGCATGCAGCTTTTATTTTTTGTGGTACTGGGGATTGAACCCAGAAGCATGCTACTTCTGAGTTACCCTCCTCCCCCATTTTATTTTTGTTTTATTTTATTTTGGTGCTGGGTGGGGATTGAACCCAGGAGTATTCTGCCTTTGAGCTGCACCCCCAGCCCTATTTTATTTTTTTGTTTTGGAACAGGGTCTTGCTAGGTTGCTGAGAGGCTCACTATTTGCTGAGGTTGCCCTCAAACCCGTGATCCTCCTGTATCAGCCTACCAAGTACTGGGATTACAGGTGTGCACCACCATGCCCAGCTAACTTTTTTTTTTTTTTTTTAATGGTACAGGGGACTGAAGCCAGGACCTGTGCATGGTAGCAAGATACCACAAGGGTTACACCCCCAAGCCTTTTTATTTTATTTTTGAGAAAGGGCCTCACTAAGTTGACTAGGCTGGCCTTGAACTTTGGATCCTCCTGTGTCAGCCACCTGCACAGCAGTTGGGATTACAGGTATGTGCCAGGACACTGGGCTCTGAACTGTGCACACTTTAAGCTTAATGATGGAAAGGTCAATTTGCTGTTTTATGCAGCTGGGCAACAGATGTAGGTTTTTTTAACAACAAGGATGAGAGGGTCAACATCGCCTCTGAATGATTATTTTAGAAGATGAAGAACAAATATGATGTTCTACTTTACCAAGCCCAAATATATAGCTTGGTTACAATTTATCTTTTTTTTTTGTTTGTTTTGTTTTTTTTTGTGCGTGGTTCTGGGGATTGAAACCAAGGGTGTTCTATTTTTTTTAAATTTTGTAACAGGGTCTTGTTAACTTGCTGAGGGTCTCACCAAATTGCTGAGGCTGGCCTTGAACCTGGGGTCCTCCTGTTTTAGTCAAGTACTTATAATTTATCTTTAAAACATCAACCAGCCAAGTCTGGTGGTGTATTCTTGAAATCCCAATACTTGAGAGGCTGAAACAGGACGAGCACAAATTTGTGTGGCCAGCCTCAGCAATTTAGCAAGGCTCTCAGCAACTTAGTGAGACTCTGTTTACAAGTAAAAAATAAATAGGGCTGGGGATGTAGTTCAGAGGTAGAATACCCCTGGGTTCAATCCTCAATAACACAAAAAGAAAAAAATCTTCCAGGAAGAAACAAGATCATTCCTTCAAATTCCAGTATCATTAGAGACCAGTTTTAAGTAAATGATGTGGTAATCTGGTAAATTCACAACATTCTTTTGTTGTAAAAAATAAACATAACAGATTAAAACAAACCTGTTGCTATATTTGTTTAAAATTGTCAGTGTAAGCCAGGCGTGGTGGCATACACTTGTAATCCCAGCATTTAGGGGGCTGAGACTGGAGGATTCGGGTTCTTGGCCAGCCTCAGCTGCTTAGTGAGGCCCTCCGCAACTTAGTGAGACCCTGTTTCAAAATAAATAAAAAAAAATAGCCGGTGTGGTGGCGCATGCTTGTAATTCCAGCATTTGGGAGGCTGAGACTGGAGGATCCGGGTTCTACCTAGTGAGGCATTCCGCAACTTAGTGAGACCCTGTTTCAAAATAAAGAATAAAAAATAGGGCTGGAGGTATAGCTCAGAGGTAGAATGCCACTGAGTTCAATCCCTAGTACCGCAAAACAAACAAACAAACAAACAAACAAACAAACAAAAAACTAGGGCTGGGGCTATAGCTCAGAGGTAGAATGCCCCCAGGTTCCATCCCCAGCACTGCAAAAAAATGAAAATAAAAAAAACTGTCAGTGTAAAGAATTAAGTTTTGCTGGGTGTGGTGGTGCACGTCTGTAATCGTAGCACTTGGGAGGTGGAAACAGGAGGATGACACGTTTCAGGCCAGTTTCGATCACTTAGCAAGACTCTACGCAACCTAGCAAGACCCTGTTTCAAAATAAAAAAGGGCTGGGGTAGATCTCAGAGGTAGAATGCCCAGCTAAGCGTGGGCCTTTTGAAGGCAGAGCAGATGTGACTTGAAGACTCAGTCTCCCCAGCACCTGGCATGGTGCTTGATACTTAGTAGGCATTTGGCAAATATCTGCTGATTAAATAAACTTAAGAATACAGCTCTGAGCCCGGTGTAGTGCCGCACGCTTGTAATCCCAGTACTTGGGAGGCTGAGACTGGAGGATATGGGTTCGAGGCCAGCCTCAGCTACTTAGTGAGGCACTCTGCATCTTAGTAGGACTCTGTTTCAAAAAAATAAAGAATAAAAAATAGGGCTAGGGGTGTAGCTCAGAGGTAGAATGCCCCTGAGTTCAATCCCCAGTACCGCAAAAAAACAAAAACAAAAACAAAAACAAAAACAAAACCAGCTCTGAGGGAGTTTTTGAGAAAATGACATTTTCTCTTGGATTATTTAACAGAATTCAAATTTGTATTTCATAAAAACCTGCTATTTGGTACTCTAAGGAAGTCATAAAATAGTGACACACATACAGAGATACCTTTACGTGGGTATGTGTGTACACCTCTCTCTCCCAAGTACTGGGATTACAGGTGTGCGTCACTACACCTGGCTCCTTTTTATTTTTAATTTGTAAACAGGGTCTCGCTAAATTGCTGAGGCTGTCCTCGAACCTGCCATCCTCCTGTCTCAGCCTCCCAAGTACTGGGATGACTGGCTTGTGCCATCCTGCCCAGCTTCATTTCACAATTCTTAAGGACGGTGGGAGCAGGAGCGGTCATGGAAACCTGGGGATGGAGGGGGGAGGGGAAAAGGCTCTCGGAAGCTGGAGGGAGAGTTACAGAGGGACGATGAGCAGGAGCGGGGCGCCCAGGGTGGAGAGGCTGCGGCTGGTCACTTCCCTTTACTTTGCCAAATGTGGGAACCCACCTCTTGGTTGTGCAAAAATAACAGGAAAGACCACAGCAGCTAGTTAAAATTAAATTTCTTTTCTTTTTTTCTCCCTCAAAAAAATGGTAAAAGCTAAGCCGGGTGTGGTGGCCCATGCTTGTAATCCCAGCATTTGGGAAGCTGAGACTTGAGGATCTGGGTTCGCGGCCAGCCTCAGCTACCTAGTGAGGCACTCTGCAACTTAGTGAGACTCTGCTTCAAAATAAAGAATAAAAAAAAAAAAAATTGGGCTGGGAGTATAGCTCGAAGGTAGAACGCCCCTGAATTCAATTCCCAGCACCACACACACAAAAATAAAATAAATAAAATGGTAAAAGCTGTGGTTTTTAGTTTGTTTGTTTGTTTTTGTTTTTAAAGAAAGGAGGTAAAGGCTACAAAGAGCTTGCCCTAACAGGAAGAGGCAAATAAAGTTTTAGGAGTTAGGGTGGAATGATTTTTTTTTTTTGGTGGTGATACTGGGAATTGAACCCAGGGGCATTCTACCTCCAAGCTATACTCCTATCCCTATTTTTTTTTTTTTTTTTTTTTTTGTGGTACTGGGGATTGAACTCAGGGGCATTCTACCTCGGAGCTACACCCCCAGCCCTATTTTTTATTCTTTATTTTGAAACCGAGTCTCACTAAGTTGTGGAGTGCCTCACGAGGTAGCTGAGGCTGGCCGAGAACCCGGATCCTTCGGTCTCAGCCTCCTGAATGCTGGGATTACAAGTGTGCGCCACCACGCCCGGCCTCCTATCCCTATTTTTATTCTTTAGTTTGAAACAGGGTCTAAGTTTCTTAGTGAGGCAGAGGGCCTCACTAAGTAGCTAAGGCTAGCCAAGAACCTGCAATCCTCCTGTCTCAGCTTCCCAAGTACTAGGATTATAAATGTGCACCACTGCGCTTGGCACTAGAATGATTTTTAAAAAAAAATTGTCTTAAACCGGGCGTGGTGGCGCACACTAGTAATCCCAGCATTTGGGAGGCTGAGACTGGAGGATCCGGGTTCGCAGCCAGCCTCAGCTACCTAGGGAGGCCCTTCACAACTTAGTGAGACTCGGTTTCAAAATAAAGAATAAAAAATAGGACTGTGTGTATAGCTCGGAAGTAGAATGCCCCTGAGTTCAATCCCCAATACCGCAAAACAAAACAAAACAAAACAAAAAAATGCCTTAGCTGAGCATGGTGGCTCATGCCTGTAATCCCAGTACTTGGGAGGCTGAAACAGTATTATAGGTTCAAGGACAGCCTTAGCAAGTAGTGAGACTCTCAGCAATCTAACAAAACCCTGTTCCAAAATAAAAATAAAGTAGGGCTGAGGATGTAGCTTGGAGGTAGAATGCTGCTGGGTTCAATTCCCAGTGCCACACAAAAAAAAATTAAATTAAAATTAAAAAAGTAAATAAATGATTGGAGTTTAGGCATATATAAATAACACTGAAGAATAATGTTTCTGATATAGTAAAGGCTTATAATCTATATGAATAGAAGATAGCAGTAGGCAAAGGTCTAAAGTGATTTTAGACTTTTACAAAATACAAGCGTATCTTTTTTTGTTTTGTTTAAGTTTGGTGATGTGATAGATCGTAGGGCCTCATATGTGCTAGGCAGGCACTCTGCTCCTGAGCTATACCCTACCTTTTTTTTTTTTTTTTTCAGTACTAGGGATTAAATTTAGGAGCATTCTACCTTCAAGTTATATACCAAGCCCTATTTTTATACTTTATTTTGTGTGTTTATATGTGTGTGTGTGTGTGTGTGGTTCAGAGGTAGAATGCCCCTGGATTCAATTAACTAACTAACTAATCCAGCAAGGCTACACTGTCTCAGCTCTGCTTCCAGAGAATCCAACTGACCACACGAATGTTCTGCACACCTATAAGGAGAAGGGTTTGCCTGGCCAGTAGCTTCTATGCTCCCCTCCTCCATTTGAGGGAAATCTTTTTTTTTCCCCTTGGTACTAGGGATGGAACCAGGGATATACCTTTGAGCTACACCCTCAGCCCTATTTTTATTCTTTTTTGTTTTGAAACAAGGTCTCACTAAGTTGTGGAGAGCCTCACTAAGTAGCTGAGGCTGGCTGCGAATCTGTGATCCTCCTGTCTCAGCCTCCCAAGTACTGAGATTACAAGTGTGTGTCACCAAGCCTGGCTAAGGGAAATCTTAAGTGGATCCCAAATAGATAATGTAAGAGAGTAACACAGACTTGTGCATGTTCATCTGCATCCATTGTGTTATTTTTCAATGTTTGTACAAATTTCTATCTTGAAAAAATAATGGATATTGCAGCATAAGTTCTTATGTCTTTAATGGAACTTTTTTTTTTTTTTTTTTTGCTTTTTTTGTTTGTTTGTTTTTGTAGCACTGGGGATTGAACCCAGGGGAATTCTATCTCTTAGCTATACCCCCAGCCTTATTTTTTTTAAAAATTTATTTATTTTTGGAAGCTGGGCCTCATTAAGTTGTGGAGGCTGGCTTTGAACCTGTGATCTTCTCATCTCAGCCTCTCAAGTACTGGGATTACAGGCATATGCCATCATGCTCAGTTTATTGGAAGATTTAAAAACCACCAAATTATTTTGTAAAAGAAAAAATATTTCTAAATCTAAAAAAAAAAAGAAAAAAGAAAAGAGCAGAAAAACAGACTTGTCCTGGTTCAAGTATCGGTAAGAACTTTTTCTCAACATTATAGAAAAGCTGGGTGTGGCAGTGCACCCCTGTAATCCCAGTACTTGGGAGGGTGAGACAGAAGGATCATAGGTTTGAGGACAGCCTCAGCAACTTAGGCTGTCAGTAACCTAGTGAGACGTTATTTCCAAATAAGAAATAAAGTTGGGCTAGGGATGTAGCTTAGAGGTAGAATGTCTCTGGGTTCAATCCCCAGTACCTTACACAATAAATAAATAAATAAATAAATAAATAAATAAATAAATAAATAAGGGCTGAGGGTGTAGCTCAGAGGTAGAATGCCCCTAGGTTCAACTTTCACACACACACACACACACACACACACACACACACACACAAAAGATTATAGGAACAGAAGCACAGAATTCTAAAACTTAGAAGGAACCTTTAAAATCATGCAGAATAAATCATAATTCTTTTAATGGAGAAACGAAGGCTCAGACAGGTTAGTCTAATATATGAAATTTTCTATTGACAGTTTAAGATCCTATTTCATTTATGTTCCTGAATTTTAGGAATTTGAGTAAATCAATATATATATACTTTTCTGAGTCATGCATGGTGGCACATGCCTGTAATCCTAGTACTTAGGAGGCTGAGACAGGAGGATTGCAGGTTTAAGGCTAGCCTCAGTAATTTAGTAAGATTCTCAGCAACCTAGCAAGACCCTGTTTCAAAATAAAAATAAAATAGGGTTCAGGAGTATAGCTTAAAGGCAGAATGCCTCTGGGTTCAATTGCCAATACCAAACAAAATCAAGCCAAATCAAAACAAAAAACTTTCTAAATAATTTTGTCTCTAGCTTTTTTTTGGGGGGGGGGGTACTGGGGCATTCTACCTTCAAGCTACACTCCAATCCTTTTAAAAACTTATTATGAAGCTGGTTGTAGTGGTATACGCTTGTAATCCTAGTACTTGGGAGGCTGAGACAGGAGGATCGCAGGTTTGAGGACAGCCTCACCTATTTAGTGAGGCCCTCTGCAATTTAGTGAGACTCTCTTTCAAAATAAAGAATAAAAAATAGGGCTGGGGGTATAGCTTGGAGGTAGAATGCCTGGTTTAATTGCTAGTACCACAAATAAATAAACAAATAAATAAAATAACATTTATTTTGAAGTCAGGTGTGGTGGCGCAAGCCTGTAATCTCAATACTTGGAAGGCTGAGACAGGAAGATTGCAGGTTCAAGAATAGCCTTGACAATGTAGTGAGACCCTCAGCAACCTAGTGAGACTCTGTTTCAAATTAAAAAAGAAAATAGGGCTAGGGGTATGGCTAAGAAGTAGAACTCCCCTGGGTTCAATCTCTAGTACTACACACACACACACAAATAATTTTGAAACAGGGTCTTGCAAGGTTGCTGAGGCTGACCTTGTACTCATCATACTTCTGACTCAGTCTCTCAAGTGCTGGGACCACAGGCGTGCAACATCATGTCCAATTGTGTTTGTATTGTTTTTAAAAATAACACATTTTAAGCTCAGGTATAGGGACTAAATACATGTCATACAGCCAGGCATGGTTGTGCACACATGTAATGTCAGTGCTTGGGAGGCTGAGGCAGGAGGATCACAGGTTTGAGGCCATCCTCAGCAACTTAGTGAGGCCCTCTGCAACCTAGTAAGACCCTGTTACAAAATAAAATAATAAATTGGGACTGGGAGCACAGCTCAGAGGTAGAATGGTCCTGGGTTCCATTCCCAGTACCAAAATAAAATAAAATAAATAAGTAAATAAATACAGAGATGTGAGTGTGTGTGTGTGTGTGTGTGTGTGTGTGTGTGTGTGTGTGTCCTACTGGAGTCCAGGGCATTCTACTTCTGAGCTATACCCCCAGCTCCATTTTTTTTTTTTTTTTGGTACTTGGGGTGGAACCTGGAGGCATTTTACCTCTGAACTACAGCCCCAGCCCTATCTTTTTATTCTTTATTTTGAAACAAGGTCTCACTAAGTTGCGGAGGGCCTCACTAAGCAGTTGAGGCTGGTCACAAACCCAGATCCTCCTGTCTCAGCTTCCCAAGTACTGGGATTACACACGTGCACCACCACGCCTGGCTCCCCAGCTCAATTAATTAGTTAATTAATTTTGCAGTACTGGGGATTGAACCCAGGGGCATTCTACCTCCGAGCTATACCCCCAGCCCTATTTTTTTCCTTTATTTTTTGAAACAAGGTCTCACTAAGTTGTGGAGGGCCTCACTAGGTAGCTGAGGCTGGCCTTGAACCCGGATCATCTGGTCTTAGCCTCCCAAATGCTGGAATTACAAGCATGCACCACCATGCCCGGCTTTCTATTTTTTATTTTTATTTTGAAACTGTGTCTCACTAGGTTGATGAGTCTTACTACTTGCTGAGGCTGTCCTTGAACCTGCAATTCTCCTGTTCCAGCCTCCCAAGTACTGGGATTATAAGTGGGCGCCACCACATTTGGCCAGAGATAGCATGTTAAAAGTTAAGTCTGCATATATTTTCTGGATTATTTTTCTAGTCTCCTTATATCTTAAAATTAACTCATTCCACCTTTTATTTTCAAACATGCTTTGATTCCCTTCCATCACATTTCCTCTAAAAATTTCATAATAAGATAGAAATACATTATATAACTTTTATTCTTCCTGATATATTTGTTTTGTGTGTGTGGATCAAGTAAACCTACCTAGTAGCTTTGATTATAAATTATACCTATTCTTCTGAACTGACTATATCAGGGAGAGAAAATTATTGAAAGACTCACATTATCAGAAGCTAGCTCTACAAGAGCAGGACAGAAGTAGATTAAAACCCTCTTGAGTTCTAGGCCAGGGTTTTGTTTGTTTGTATTTTATTTTGGGTTTTTTTTTTTTTTTTTTTTGGTACTGGGGATTGAACCAGAGGTATTCTACCTCCAAGCTACACCCCCGGCCTTTTTTATTTTTTATTTGGAAACGGGGTCTCACTAAGTTGCCGAGCCTGGCCTTGAAAACGCAATTCTCCTGCCTCAGCCTAAGTGCTGGGACTGTAGGCGCGCGCCACCGCGCCGGGTTCAGGATCTTCTTCCTGTGCCACTTTTGTCTTCCTTCTAATTTTGGGTGCCCATTTGAGAGGTCCTGGAGTAAGATTCATTCTGATGGCTTTTCTTCTGTTCCCAATACCCATGGCGTGCCAGGGGTGGTAGAAAGGAGAGAGCCAGACCTGTTAGTACCTATGCCATCTCCCTCCCCAAACGGAGCCCAGCAAAACCTTCTTTTCTACTCTTCAACTGTGTGAGCACTTGCCCGTGTTGGGAGGAGGCCAGCGGGCTGAGCTTGGCCGACTCCATGCTTGTCTGATTTCCCTCCTCTTCCCCAACGTCCACGGCTCTCTCCCAATCAATGTCCACACAACCCCCCGGCCCCGTCCTTCCTGGCCTCTTCCTTGAACACACAGCGCTCCTTTGGTCTCCCGGCTTCTGTACTTGTTGCTTTCTGACTTAGCCTGATGTCTCACCCCAAGCAAGCGAGCTTCTACTTGGCTTTGAAGTTTGAGCTTAAATGTCACCTTGTCAGGTAACTTTCCCTTATTCTCTGTTAGATTAAGTCTTCTTGTGTGTGTGTGGGGGGGGGATACAGAGGTTTGAACCTAGAGGAATTCTACCTCAGAGCTATACCCCTAACCCTATTACATCTTTTTTATTTTGAAACTGGGTCTCATTAGGTTGCCGAGAGTCTCACTAAATTGCTGAGGCTAGCCTCCAACTTGCGATTCTCCTGTCTTGGTCTCCTGATGGCTGGGACTACTGGCATATTTAAGAAACCTCCTGGTTTTACCCAGAGCAAATCTTTCTTTTCTCAATCTCTCTCTCTCTCTTTCTGTGGCACTGTGGATTGAACCCAGGGACATTCTACCTCTGAGCTACACCTCAACCCTATTTTATTCTTTATTTTGAAACAGCGCCTTACTAAATTGCTGGAGGCCTCACTAAATTGCTGGGGGCCTCACTAAATTGCTGAAGCTGGCTTCGAAACTGCAATCCTCCTATCTCTGCCTCCCAAGTACTGGGATTACAAGCGTGCATCACCACGCCCAGCTCCAGAGCAAATTTCTTAAGAACTTCATTTATTTGTTTTTGTGATAATTTGCCTACTCTACCCAGAGACAATGAGCTCCACAAAGACACCATGGGTGTCTTGTTTTCCCTGTGTTCAGAGGGTCTACCATAGTTCTTGGCAGAGTCAAGGTCCCCACCAATATTTGTTGAGTAAATGATGAAGTTCAGAAGTTCTAGAAAATAAACACGTATCCTTCCACTATCCACAACAAGGCACTGATACAGTCTCTCCTGTCCTTCCTCCTTCCCATTCCATTTCCTTTTCCTTTCTAAAAGCACAACCAGCCGGGCGTGGCGGTGCACGCTTATAATCCTAGCATTTGGGAGCTGAGACTGGAGGATCCGGGTTCGTGGCCAGCCTCAGCTACCTAGTGAGGCACTCTGCAACTTAGTGAGACCCTGTTTCAAAATAAAGAATAAAAAACAGAACTGGGGGTGTAGCTCGGAGGTAGAATGCCCCTGAGTTCAATCTCCAGTACCACACACATACACACACACACACACACACAAAGAAAAAGAAAAACAAAAAAGCACAACCAAGAGAAATCTAGTGAGGCACTCTACAACTTAGTGAGACCCTGTTTCAAAATAAATAATAAAAAACAGAACTGGGGGTATAGCTCGGAGGTAGAATGTCCCTGAGTTCAATCCCCAGTACCACAAAAAACCCCCCAAAAAACAAAAAACAAAAAACAGAGAAATCTAAATTAAAAAATATTTTTTTTGTTTTGTTTTGTTTTGTTGTTATTTTGGTACTTTGGATTGAAGGCAGAGGAATTCTACTTCTGAGCTACATTCCCAGTCCTATTTATTTTTATTTTCAAAGAATCCCAAGTACTGGGGTTACAAGTATGTGCCACCACGCCCAGCTAATTTTTTGTTTTGAAACAAGGTCTTGCTGGGTCACTGAAAGTCTCACTAATTGTTGAGGCTGGTCTTGAACCTGTGATCCTCATTTCTCAGCCTCCCAAGTACTGGGATTCTAGGTGTGCACTATCATGCCTGGCAAAAAAAAAAAAAAAAAAAAAAAAATCTTAAAATTTCATGGAATTAGAATGTGATCACTGTCATTCATTAAAATAAGTATATTATTCATTTGTCCCTGCTTAGAAAAAAAATTATAAGGGATTCTTTCTCTCTCTCTCTCTCCCATACTGGGGATTGAACCCAGAGGCGTTCTATCTCTGAATTATATCCCCAGCCCTATTTTTTTTTTTTAAATCTTGAAATAGGGTCTCACTAAGTTGCTGAGGGTCTCCCTAAGTGGCTAAAGCTGGCCTCAAACTTGTGATCTTCCTATCTCTGCCTCCCTAATATTGGGATTACAGGTGTGCCACTATGCTTTGATTAAGGGATCTTTTTCTATAATTCCATACTATAAACTGTTTACTTAAATTCTCTCAAAACACTTTTAGAATTCTATAAAATATCTTTTTTTTTTTTTTTTTTTTTTTTTTTTGCGGTACTGGGGATTGAACTCAGGGGCATTCTATCTCTGAGCTATACTCCCAGCCCTATTTTTTATTCTTTATTTTGAAACAGGGTCTCACTAAGTTGCGGAGTGCCTCACTAGGTAGCTGAGGCTGGCCTCGAACCTGGATCCTCCGGTCTCAGCCTCCCAAATGCTGGGATTACAAGCGTGCGCCACCACGCCTGGCTACAAAATATCTTATTGAAATTGCTTTGAAAGAAGTTAAAAAAAAAAAATTGTGTATGTGTGGTTTTGGGGTGGGGACTGAACCCAGAGACATTCTACTTCCAAGTTACACTCCCAGTCCTCTTTTATTTTCATTTTTTTTGAAACAGGGTCTCACTAGGTTGATGAGAGTCTCACTCCTTGCTGAGACTGTCCTCGAACCTGGGATCCTCCTTGACTTAGCCTCCCAACTACTGGGATAACAGAAGTGTACCACCATGCCCAGCTAAATTTAATTTTTTTTTCATGAAGAAATTCAATTTATGATAGGCTTGACAAAATGAGGATTTGTGTGTGTGTGTGTGTGTGTGTGTGTGTGTGTGTGTGTGTGTGTGTGTGTGTGTGTGATTGAACCCAGGGGCATTCTACCTCTGAGCCACCTCTCTCCTATTTTATTTAATTTTATTTTTGTGGTACTGGGGATTGAACCCAGAGGCATTCTACCTCCAAGCTACATTTCCAGCTTGATTTTATTTATTTGGATACAGTGTCTCACTAGGTTGATGTGAGTCTCACTACTTGCTGAGATAGTCCTCAAACTTGTGATCCTCTTATCTCAGCCTCCCAAGTACAGGGATTACAGGCGTGCACCACCATGCCTGGCTATTTTATTTTTTTGTGGCACTGGGGATTGAACTCAGGGGCATTCTACCTCTGAGCTACACTCCTAGCCCTATTTTATTTTTATTTTGAAACAGGGTCTATCTAGGTTAATGAGAATCTCACTCTTAGCTGAGGCTGTCCTCAAATCTGTGATCCTCCTGTCTCAGCCTCCCAAGTACTGGGATTACAAGTGTGTGCCACCATTCCCGGTTACAAAATGAGGATCTTTAATTTGTTTTTTTGCGGTACTGGGGATTGAACTCAGGGGCATTTTACCTCTGAGCTACACCCCCAGCCCTATTTTTTTATTCTTTATTTTGAAACCGAGTCTCACTAAGTTGCGGAGTGCCTCACTTGGTAGCTGAGGTTGGCCGCGAACCCGGATCCTCCGGTCTCAGCCTCCCAAATGCTGGGATTACAAGCCTGCGCCACCAGGCCCGGCTGAGGATCTTTAATTTGAAACATAAGCCAAAATTAAAATCGAACCCTTCATTCCAAAGTCAGAATATTTAGGTTGGCAGAGAGCTAGCCTTAGAAGAATTATAACCAATAAATCCAAGAAATAGCAGAGAAGAGTAGAAAGTGTTTCTGAAACAAATCGTATGTTGGGAATGTAGATTAAGAAGCACACTTCGCAGCCAGCCTCAGCTACCTAGTGAGGGACTCTGCAACTTAGTGAGACTCAGTTTCAAAATAAAGAATAAAAAAATAGGGTTGGGGGTGTAGCTGGAGGGTAGAATGCCCCTGAGTTCAATCCCCAGTACCGCAAAAAAAAAAAAAAAAAAAAAAAGAAGCACACTTCTGAAAGAGTGCACTTGTAAAAGGACATAAGGAACAGGTCACACTGGGGAAGCTTTGATGGTCTGCGTATGTAGGTTATTGGTTTAGAGAAGGATTTATTGGATTTGTTGATGTGAGATTTGTGGATTTATTTATGCAGTCCTGGGGATTGAACTCAGGGGCATTCTACCTCCAAGCTATACTCCCAAACCTATTTTTTTTTTTTTTTTTTATTCTTTATTTTGAAACAGGGTCTCACTAAGTTGCGGAGGGCCTCACTAGGTAGCTGAGACTGGCCTTGAACCTGGATCCTCCGGTCTTAGTCTCCCGAATGCTGGGATTACAAGCATGCACCACCATGCCTGGTTTTTCTTTATTTATTGATGGTGGTGAGCAGCAGAGCAACAAGAGAGAAAGCTGAAGAAAGGTAAGAAACAGGCAGAGTTGTAGCCTATATAAGTCTTTCGCTCTCTTTTCTCTGTAAGAAAACTGTCCGGAGCCGGGCGTGGTGGCACACGCTTGTAATCCCAGCATTTGGGAGGCTGAGACCAGAGGATCCGGGTTTGCTGCCAGCCTCAGCTACCTAGTGAGGCACTCCGCAACTTAGTGAGACCCTGTTTCAAAACAAAGAATAAAAAATAGGGTTGGGGGTGTAGCTCAGAGGTAGAATGCCCCTGAGTTCAACCCCCGGGACCAACAAAACAAACAAACAAACAAACAACAAAAAAACCTGTTCGGTACTAGGTTTGGTCCTCCGTTTCGGTTACAAAAGAGTACTCTGTGGACTGCAAGCAGAGTGGTCTGAGCTGTTTCGGTGAGACTGGCAAAGCTTAGTGCCACGAAGGCTCCCGTGACACCTACCTTCCTGTGCACGACGGAGGAGCTGGAACTGAGCGTGCCCTCGTCGTCCCGCACCATCACCAGCTCCGAGCCGCTCTCGTCCATGACCTCCTGCATGCTGTTCACACTGCTGCTCTGGCTGCTCGTGCTCACGGACACGCTCGGGATGGAGTGGTTGCTGCCCAGGCTGTCCATCTCCCTGTTCAGGTTGGTTCCGTGCTCACTGTCCTATAAAAATGGGGCACAGGGTTGGAAAAAAAAAAAAGACTGGAGAGAAAGTGCCGATCCATTGACTAAGCTATAAACACACTCAGTTCTGCAGCTGCAAGTTGCTTTCCTGCCTGTCTACAAAGATCCACCATCGCTAGGCGTCTCGAACTCAATGCTGTATCATCCCCAGGCCTACTCGGGACGTGGGTCGGAGCTTCCGAAGGCTTCTCTCCCTTGTCATGCACAACTATTATAGAAGGGATTGCTGCTCGAAGCAGAATCCATCCAGGTTTGTAGGAAATCTTTAGGAACACTGAGGTGCGAGGAGACTGTGAACCCCCAAACAGGCGACCCCCAGGAAATCTGCAAATAAAGCAGTGGTCACTGGCAGCTGCAGGAGAGTGGGAAGCTTTCAGAGCTGTGACAAGAAAGATGCTCCTGCAGGTCATCCTTCCTTCCTTCCTTCCTTCCTTCCTTCCTTCCTTCCTTCCTTCCTTCCTTTCTTTCTTTCTCTTTTTTTTTTTTTGCGGTACTGGGGAATGAAATCAGGGGAGTTCTACCTCTGAGCTATACCCCCAGCCCTATTTTTTATTCTTTATTTTGAAACCAGGTCTCACTAAGTTGCAGAGTGCCTCACTAGGTAGCTGAGGCTGGCCGTGAACCCGGATCCTCGGGTCTCAGCCTCCTGAATGCTGGGATTACAAGCGTGCGCCACCACGCCTGGCTTGCAGGTCATTATTTCATGACTTCACATCTAAGCAGGAATACTAATTCTACCGTCCTCGACAAGACAGGTGATTAAATCCTGTCTCCCTTCAGCAATTCTGTCGTGCTTACCTCTGTCATCTTACTAAATATATCTGTTAAATAATACTGGTATTCGTCAGTACTAGTCCAAAGACTATTTGAAAAATGGTAAAATAATCTTTTTTTAAATTTTTTTTTTAGGAGCTGGGCATGGTGGCACACACTTGTAAATGCCAGTACTTGGGAGGCTGAGACAGGAGGATTGCAGGCTTGCCAGCCTCGGCAATTGAGAGAGACCCTATTTCCAAATTAGAAATAAAATCAGGCTGGGGTATAACTTGGAGGTAGAATGTCTCTAGGTTCAATCCTCAGTACCACATACACAATTTTTTTTTTTTTTAGTGCTGGTTATTGTACCCAGGAGCATTCTACCTCTGAGCTATACCCCCAGCCCAATTTTATTTTCATTTTGAAACAAGGTGTTGCTAAGTTACGGATGGCCTAAGTTGCTAAGGCTGGCTTTGAAACTATAATCCTCTTGCCTCAGTCTCCCAAGTATTGGGATTATAGGTGTCTGCCACTACATCTAGCTGGTAAAATAATCTTAACATATAAGTTATACATCACAGTGGAATATCTTTTTTTTTTGCAGTACTGCAGATTGAACCCAGGGGCATTCTACCTTTGAGCTACACCCCCAGTCCTATTTTTTATTCCTTACTTTGAAACAGGGTCTCACTTAGTTGTGGAGAGCCTCACTAAGTAGCTGAGGCTGGCCACAAACCTGGATCCTCATCTCAGCCTCCCAAGTACTGGGATTACAAGCGTGTGCCACCAAGCCCTGCTGGAATATCTTTTGATATAAGATTAAATAATGTCTTCAAATCAGCTTAGTTACAAATAAATCCTATTTTCAAAGAACTCTACTGTGCAAATATAACTTTAATGAACTGTTACTTATCCCTGGCACGATAAGGAATCATTGGGACATACAAAATGGGAGATGACAATTGATTGACATATTGATTGACTGGTACTGGGGATTGAACTCGTGGCACTCTACCTCAGAGCTACACCCCCAGCCCTATTTATTTTTTTGTTTTTGAAACTAGGTGTCACTTGGTTGCTTAGAGTCTCACTACTTGCTGAGGCTGTTCTCAAACCTGTGATCCTCCTGTCTCAGTCTCTGAAGTACTGAGATGACAGGTGTGCACCACCTTGCCCAGCCTCTCTATTTCTTTCTCTTTTTCTCCCTCCCTCCCTTTCTTTCCTCTTTCATTCGTGCTGAGGATTAAAGCCAGGGCCCACCACATGTCAGGCAAGCGCTCTATCACTCAGCCACACCCCAGGCACCTTCGCCTCCTCCCCATCTCCTCCCCATCCTCATCTTTGCTGAGAAGCAAATCCCTCTCTACGCTGTTTCTCAAAAGCGGCCCCTCCCCCCATTCCCACTCACGCCGCCCCCATTGCCCTTTGCACAGACTGTTACCTACCACGCAGCCATTGCGATCCACTTACACTCCGTTGCAGGATGATCTCCCTAAAGCCTGCACGCCAGGTCGTCAGTGGGACTTTCTCCCCCGGGCCCCTGCAGTGGAGCTGCACCTCCACAGCAAGGCCTGCTCACACCTGCTCATCAACTGCCTTCAGCAGAGTTCTTTCATGGACACCTCTTCTGCGGCCCCGCACATGTCTTAGGGGCGATGGTGCCAGTTACATTTTTTTTTTTTCCTGGAACTGGGGATTGAACCCAGGGGCATTCTACCTCCAAGCTATACCCCCAGCCCTATTTTTTTTCTTTTAATTCTTTATTTTGAAACAGGGTCTAAGTTGCAGCCTCACTAAGTTGCTGAGGCTGTCTGTGAACCTACGATCCTCCTGTCTCAGCCCCCCAAGTACTGGGATTACAAGTGTGCGCCACCACGCCTGGCTTTGCCGTTACATTTTTATTCTCATAAAAATTTTGCCCAGTGCCCCGGCCAGAACTTTCTCACACAGCAGGCCCTCTGCGGCCGCCTGCTGAAATAAACTGCACCTACCTCTTCGTCCTCCTGAGACTCGTTCATGGGTCCGTTTCGGGTCTCTTGGAAGAGGATTTTCTTCATTTTTCGGTACTGTAGGTTATCTAGCTCGCGGACGGCATCCTTCGTCCTCTGTATGAGCTCAATGAGGACGCGGGGCGGCCGCTCTCGTCGCACAAAGTCGTGCTGATGGAGGGAGTAGAAGAACACACTGGTAAGGAAGGACTCTATCTCTAGGTGTAAGGTGTGGGTATAAAAGTAAATAGAGAACAGAGCCGGGCATGGTGGCGCACGCTTGTAATCCCAGCATTCGGGAGGCTGAGACCGGAGGATCCGGGTTCGAGGCCAGCCTCAGCTACCTAGTGAGGCACTCTGCAACTTAGTGAGACTCGGTTTCAAAATAAAGAATAAAAAATAGGGCTGGGGGTGTAGCTCGGAGGTAGAATGCCCCTGAGATCAATCCCCAGTACCGCAAAAAAAAAAAAAAAAAAAAAAAAAAAAAGTAAATAGAGAACATAAGACAGTTCTGTGGATTTGCAGATATAACCAAGTGTGATTTCTTTTCCCCTCCCTCCCTTTCCTTCTTTTTTTTTTTTTTTTTTTTTTTTTGTGGCACTGGGGATTGAACTCAGAGACATCCTACTTCTGAGCTACATCCTCAGCTCTATTTTATTTTATTTTGAAAGACGGTCTTCCTAGGCCAATGAGAGTCTCACTATTTGCTGAGGCTGGCCTCGAACCTGTGATCCTCCTTGTCTCAGTCTCCCAAGTACTGGGATTATAGGCATGCATCTTCACCCAACTCACTCCTTCACTCCCTTCCTTCCTTCCTTCTTTCTTTCCTTCCTTCCTCCCTCCCTCCCTTGGCCTGCCTGCCTGCCTGCCTGCCTCCCTTCCTCCCTCCCTCCTTCCTTTCTCTTTTTTTTTTTTTTTTTTTTTTTTTGG
>PVLC010022283.1:0-26940 GCA_004027655.1 Graphiurus murinus | reverse complement strand
CAAATTAAAAAAAAAAAAAAAAAAAAAGAAATACAGGTGAAGAATGAAACTCAATGACGTTCCTAGAAACACTGTTGTTCCAATCTACTGCTTTTGTTTTAAAGAGAGTAAATAAATGGCTTCAAGTATTTATGAAACTTTAATTAGGATCAGATACTACTGATAACCAACTGAAGGAAAGAAAGGACAGGTGATGGCAAGGGAGGGAGAATGTTTAGTGTTTAGTAGATATCTGTCATGAAATCCATTTCTGTTCCTCTAAAAAGCTTACAGACTTATTTTTTTAAAAGTCATTCGGAAGCCAGGCGTGGTGGCGCACACTTGTAATCCCAGCATTTTGGAGGCTGAGACTGGAGGATCCAGGTTCGAGACCAGCCTCAGCTACCTAGTGAGGCACTCTGCAACTTAGCGATACCCTGTTTCAAAATAAAGAATAAAAAACAGGGCTAGGGGTGTAGGTCAGAGGTAGAATGCCCGAGTTCAAACCCCAGTACCAAAAAAAAAAGGTCATTCAGAGCCTGGTGTAGTGGTGCACACTTGTATTCTCAGTACTTGGGAGGCAGAGACAAGAGGAGCACAGGTTTGTGGCCAGAATCAGCTACTTAGTGAGGCCCTCCGCAATTTAGTGAGACCTTGTTTCAAAAATAAAGAATAAAAAATAAGAACTGGGGGGTGTAGCTCAGAGGCAGACTGCCCCGGGTTCAATCCTCAGTACTGCAGGGGGAAAAAAAAAAAAGCCATTCGGAATTTATTATATAATCTGTAATTCACTAAACATTTCTCATACAGACTATTCTCTCACTTTGAACTATTAAATTTTAACATTTACCAAAACATCTTAGACCTTCAAACTATGTGAGGTAATTATGTAGCATATATATATATATATATATATATATATATATTTTTTTTTTTTTTAAAAAGGTCCTTCAGCAATTATTTGATTAAGTAAAAAAGAACAGTGACAAAAACACTGCACTATAAGGTCTAATTAAATCTGTTCCTTTGATTCCACTAAAACCCTATAGATATTAGAATCACAAATACCTTCTTCAAGAGTCTCAGGAATTTTCATTCTAGCAAGATGACACAGTAATAGAACTCTGGCCTTCAGGCTATATGGGCAGGTAAGTGGAGGCTCATTCTTCTTTAAATTAATGCTGCCAATTTCTCTGATCAACTAAAGTAAATAAAATAATTATTCAAAAATATATACTTAAAAAAAGCATTCACTTTAGTACTTAACTGGTCATCAAAGAATGTGGGAGATCAGCCTAACCTGTGGTATTAGAATATTATCTGTTGGTCTGCTTGTGGCATCCTTATTGTACTGAGGATCAAATTCAGAAGCTCCAGTCAAAACCATAATAAGACCTATATAAACAAAAGAAATAGGAAGGTAAATAAATTTGCTTCTATACTAATTTCCCTTCCCGAGATACTTCCTTAATCCTCAAAGTAGGCACTTTTCTAATAATACACCATGCTGAACATCACCTAAACTCCACTACTGACAAGTATTAATTGGAGAAAAAGAAACATTTCACTTTTTAAAATATGCACAATATTACCTGTCCTAATGTCAATAAAAACGTGTATCAAACTAAGGGCATCAAAGCAACTGGCTACATTAAAATCATGTAACAGCTCTACACATATGGTCCAAAGAAATTTTTTTACAGAGAATAAGTATTCCATATGATGTTACTGTTGTGAAAAACAGGCCCCCTATGGTTAAATATGTTTGGAAATATGGGTTAAAAAGAGCTTAAGGTTTCTTTCACTACATCATTTCTCAGACCTTTAAGTAAAATATACAGTAATTTCCAGAAAATTATGGTAACCTAGAAGGTTTTTGTGGAAATACACAATTGAAATACACTTGATTCCCAGACACATATATTAATTACCATTATCCTTGTAAGCCTACAGGCTCTTTAAGAACTAGCACTATAGTCAATCTTAAATTACAGCAGAAAATACATATAAAATACACACAAAGAGCAGAACTTGAGGTTAAAGTGCATAGAACTGGAGTTTTGTGTCACTTCCTAGCTAACTGATCCACAACAATATTCTTTCTTGGAGCCGGGCGTGGTGGCGCACGCTTGTAATCCCAGCATTCGGGAGGCTGAGACCGGAGGATCCGGGTTCGCGGCCAGCCTCAGCTACCTAGTGAGGCACCCTGCAACTTAGTGAGACTCGGTTTCAAAATAAAGAATAAAAAATAGGGCTGGGGGTGTAGCTCGGAGGTAGAATGCCCCTGAGTTCAATCCCCAGTACCGCAAAAAAAAAAAAAAAAAAAACCAATATTCTTTCTCTTTCCGCATTTCAGTTTCTTCATTTATACCTGATCCACAGCAAACACAGTGTATGTGTGAACTATTACAATTACTACCTTTCATGAAAAAGTCTTCCTAAGATAGCTAAAGTAACCAAGAATATGTAAACCAACCCACCAGCCAAATAATGCTTTTCTAGCCAGGTGCAGTGGTGCACACCTATAATCCCAGTACTGGGGAGGCTGAGACAGGAGGATAGCAGGTTCAAATCCAGCCTCAGGAACCTAGCAAGACTCTCAACAAATTAGGGAGATCCTGTTTCAAAAGCAAAAAACAAAAAAAAAAAAGCTTTTCTGACAGAATTAGCTAAGTAGCACCCTCAGAAATCAGTATCACTAAGGGAAAAAAAAGCAACATATTAAAACATAGTAGACATGAAGCATTTTCAATAAGAAAGTTTCTATATTTGTATTTCAATCCAACATAGAGTATTATGTATGTACACATACAAAACTTTACTCATTCCTAAAAAATTTATCTATGGACACAGTCATGTGAACTTGAGGAGTCTCTTTTTTATTACCAAGAAAATGAGCACAAACAGCAAGTCTCAAATACAGAAAAATCCATTTCAGTTTCAGAACAAAATGTATTTTCCAGTGAGATAATTGGAAAACTTAGTTTTGTTTTTTATTTTTTTTTTAAAGAAGGGAGGAGGAGCATCTATGATTCAGCACAATAGTCATTCTGAAAAACAACTCTAAAGCCGGGCATGGTGGCACACGCTTGTAATCCCAGTATTTGGGAGGATGAGACAGGGGGATCTGGGTTCGAGGCCAGCCTCAGCTACTTAGTGAGGCCCTCCGCAACTTAGTGAGACCCTGTTTCAAAATAAAGAATAAAAAATAGGGCCGGGGGTGTAGCTTGGAGGTAGAATGCCCCGGGTCCAATCCCCATTACTGAAAAAAAAAAAAAAACCAACCAACTCTATACCAGGAAAAACTTAACAAAGTTAGCTTTATGGGAACAAAGATGTATTTAGGATGGTGCCTTTTTTTCCCTCATGAGAATTTTAAATAAGACCCTGGAAGTGAAAAATTCTGGCAGTTTTCTCTTAGCACACCCAAGATCTCTATTTTTACTACATTTAATACAGTTTAATATAGTGTTAGGACTCAGGAATCAGATTGCCTGGATTCAATCCTGGTTCTTTCACTTAATGTGTACCTTTGAACATGCTAAATTTTGTGTCTCAGTTTACTCATCTATAAAACATGCTTAAAAACAGCATTTACTGATGGGGACACAGCAAACATTAAAAAAGATAATGAGGGGACAGTCCTTAGCAATACCCGGGGCACACAACAAATAATAAATGTTGCCAAGAAATATTAAAAAATTAATACATAGGAACTGGGCATGGTGGTACAACCTTGCAAGACCCTCTTTCAAAAAAAAACAAGGGCTACAGAATGTGGTAGTGCATGCCTGTATTCCCAGTACTTGAAAGGTTGAAACAGGAGGATCACAGGTTGGAAGACAACCTCAGCAATTTAATGAGCTCTCAGCAACCTAGAAAACAAAAAAATAAAAAAGGGCTGGGGGTGTAGCTTGGAGGTAGAATGCCTCTGGGTTCAATTCCCAGTATATATACACACACACACACACACACACACACACACACACACACACACACACAGCACATATGAAGCTTTATCATAAAATTTCTGATGATATACATAACTAGTAAATGGGAATAATGTAAATACAAATCAAGAAATGTGATAAAGAATGTTAAAATTTTCTTCCAGCTTTAGTTATGTGAACTGATTTTTAAAACTGTAAAATAGAATTTCTCCAGGACAGAGTTAAGGAATATGTATCAATTCCACATAGATGATTAAAAAAGTAATGTAACTAATATCACAGTTACTTAATTTTACTTACGTTTCATATCCATATTTCGGGTTTTATAAACAAAGTATGTATAAATCTGTGTTGTGCGTATTAGAATCTGGTCTCCACTATAGCGTATTGAACGATACCACCAAGAACCCTAAAACACAAATTAAACAAGAAATAAAGCAAGACAACAAACAATTATAAACGTTAAGTATGATGCAAAATATGTTCATGGTTAAATTTTCTGTTAGTAAATTATAAAAATATTCATAACCAATACAAATATTCATAAAATAATAAAAACACTTGTGCTTCAGAACAAACACCTGTTACTTTTTTTTTTTTTTTTTTTTGCAGTACAGGGGATTGAACCCAAGGCCTTCTACCTCTGATCTATATTCTGAGCCCTGTTTTATTTTTTATTTTTAAAAAGGGTCTCACTAAGTTGCTGAGGACCTTGATAAGTTGCTGAGGCTGGTCTTGAAGCTGTGATCTTCCTGTCTCAGCCTCCCAAGTACTGGGATTACAGGCATGTTACCACCACACCCCACTATGTTAAATATTTCAAATGATTTATTTAGCAAATACATTGCCTGAAGCCTAAACACCAACCTAAGTTACTACATATGAATGATTAAAGAACTTAAGTTTCTGGGAAAAACTATTTAAAGTAGGAATAAGGCTATCCATTACATATGCAAAATGTTAGCTCCTAACACACAGTACCCCTTTAATAGTTTTTTTTAAATATTTATTTGTTTGTTTGTTTATTTATTTTTAGTACTGGGGATTGAACCCAGGGCATTCTACCTCTGACCTATACCTGCAGTCCTATTTTTTATTTTAGAACAGGGTCTCACTAAGTTGCGGAGGGCCTTACTGAGTTGCTGAGGCTGACCACAAACCTGTAATCCTCCTGTCTCAGCCTTC
The DNA here is from genome assembly GCA_004027655.1 of Graphiurus murinus. Classification (NCBI taxonomy): domain Eukaryota; kingdom Metazoa; phylum Chordata; class Mammalia; order Rodentia; family Gliridae; genus Graphiurus; species Graphiurus murinus. The sequence goes on along the minus strand of PVLC010022283.1, from coordinate 21,826 downwards.
CAAGTACTAGAATTATAGGCATGCGCCACCATGTCCGGCTTTTTAATAGTTTTTAGACAAATAAATGTAGGAGCAATTTTATAGCTGACATGATATTTTCATTCACTGTAATTCATGACTGGATCTCATACAATAGTCCTAAGAAGAAAGCAAGATAGGTTAACTACTAGGCTCACTATGGGACCCAGAAGAACATAACTCACAAAAGTAGTAAATGGCAAAAACCATAAGCTTTATGGTATCTCTGTATTATGGGTCTATGCAGCTGTGTTTTGGGTTTTTTTGTTTTGTGTGTGTTTTTTTGTTGTTTGGGGGGGGGTTGTTGTTGTTGTTGTGTTGTTTTTTGCAGTACTAGGAATTGAACCCAGGGTCGTGTTCATGCTAGGCAACCACTCTAACACTAAGCTACATCTATTTGTTGTGCCCCAAATGTTAAGCAAAAAAGGACATAAAACAATACATACAATAAAATCACAAGTTTTTTTTACGTGTGTGTTTATGTGTGTGTACACACATAAAAAGGAATGAAAAAGGAAAGTTAGCTATAATACGTTTGAGAGAAATGGAGCTGGGGAGATAATGAAAGAAGACTTTCATTTTAAGTTCTAAATACATCTGTATTATCTCAGTTGTGTGTAACTTTTGAATGGGAAGAGATAAGCATAACATTCGCAAGCAATGTTTAGAGAAGATCTTTAAAAGTATAGCTTTAAAATTCAAGAATTAATGGAGTACATTCTAATATCAACTAAAGTCTTTAAAGGGAGTCGATAAAAAAAGTAAAAGAGGTAGAACTTACCACAACAACTGGAAGGATAACCATAAATGCCAATCCATATACAAGTAAAACCTGTAATTGAAGAGAAAAAATTATGATCTTTACCAGGTAAATTGTAACAATATCCACAAACATATCTTTTGAGGCTTACAACAGGAAAGCACTACTTAAAGGAGCCTTTACGTATTATCTCATTTAATCCTTATTATCAAATCTATGAGGAAGGTACCATTATGATTTTTCTCTTAAAGACAGGGTATGTGCAGAACATATGGGTTACATAACTCATCATAGGTCACACAGCTAGTAGTGGAGATAGGATTTGAACTATGAAGCCTACACTCTTATCTACTATAATTACCTTTTATTTTGCTATTTACTGACACAATACACATATAATAGCAAAAGAGTTTTACAAATTACGTTTCCCTTTCAATATTTCATATACCCACATCTTGGAAGGAAGTAAGAAGCTCTTGAACAAACTGGTTCCTTTGCCTAACTATCAAGGCTCTATCTCCTAATTTTCTGTTTGCTAATAATTTCTATCAATTTTTATCTTTCTATGTGATCCTAAATCTAGCACCTGGTCATCTTTCTTGACTCTATTATTCCAACAAAGTAACCCTAAGCATGATAAACACACAAGCAGCAACCATATACCTCCTGAAGATAACCAATTTTAATACAACATAAAGTAGCCATTTTCAAAGCAAATTAGACGTATGTAGATTTTGTTTTTATTGCTTCAAAGTTAACTCCTAGACAATTATTTTCAAGAATGTTCAGGTAAGGAATCATGTATCCCTGAACAAGAAGTTAAGATAATTCCTGGTATTTTAGGGTTACACAAACTATCACTGAGCCTGAGGTCCTACTGCCTCCTGAAGCATCATTATGAATATATACATTGAGTTAGTTTAGCCTGAGTAGAGGTGAAAGGAAGAATAATTTAAATTTTGAGTAGTCCTTAGGACAAATGTGGCTACCATAAAAAGCAGTAGTTCTCTAAACCCAAAGTAGGACCTGATCTGAAAATACTATAAAAGAAAAATTGTCACAATTTTAAGGTTTCAAAACTGCATTTGGAACACACTTCCCCAAACCAGCAGCCTAATAATCATGGGAACCAATTATTTTTTTCTATTATGTAAATACATAATACAGAGGTATATTAAAAACAGGAGGCTGAGACAAGAGGATCAAAGGTCCAAGGCCAATAAATGGCAATTTATCAAGATCCTATTTTGAACTAACAAAATAGGGCAGGGTGTGTAGCTCAGAGGTAGAGTCCTCTTGGGTTCAATCCCCAGTACCACTAAATAAGTATTAAAAAAAATACCAGTATTTTCTTTGAAATGTTCTCTTTTTTATTATACTCAGACACATAGTATGTAACAAAAATTATAGTAAACACATTATGATGTATCATTAAAATGCACTCACCAAAATTGAATTTTTCTGGTCAACTATCCAAGCTGGTAGGGCAATTCCAAAGCTTGTAGCTGAAATAGAAAGAGTATTATAGTTTCTGAAGAATCTCTACTTCTAGATTTATATCTCAAAGTTCTGTATCATTTCCCCTCCCCTCAAAAAAACCCTAAGGAAGGTTACATTACGTGGTTCCTCATTATACGAAAATTAAAGTATAGCGGGCATAGTGGTGCATGCTTATAATCCCAGTACTTGGGAGGCTGAGATAGGAAGATCACAGGTTCAAGACCAGCCTCGGCAACTTAACAAGACCCTGTTCCAACATAAAAAAATAAAATGAGCTGAGGGTATAGCTCAGAGGTAGAATGCCCCTGGGTTCAATCTCCAGTACCACAAAAAAAAAAAAAAAAAAAAAAGCTAAGGCTAAGGGAGCTGGGCGTGGTGGCGCATGCTTGTAATCCCAGCCTTTGGGAGGCTGAGACCGAAGGATCCAGGTTCGCGGCCAGCCTCAGCTACCTAGTGAGGCACTCCACAACTTAGTGAGACCCTGTTTCAAAATAAAGAATAAAAAATAGGGCTGGGGGTGTAGCTCGGAGGTAGTTCAATCCCTAGTACCAGGAAAAAAAAAAAAGCTAAGGGATACTTATAACTAAAACTTTAAATTTTTCAAAAAGGAAAAATAACCCTATTTAAGTACATAAATTTCTTCTTCCTAGAAAGACTAAATTCTTTTATGTCTTGAGTTTATATAAATACTATGAATATATGAGAAAATGAATATATGAGAATATGTGTGAATCAGTAAGAAAAACAGACTGTTTTTCACCCAGTTTTTATCTAACTGGAAATAATGACAGTGATTACTCTTTTCTCTGAATCACTCAAGTTTTATCTCTCAAGCTAGTCTTTAGAAAAAAAAAACAAAAACAAAAACAAAGAAAAAGAAAGCTCAATTTATATGTTTAATTCCTTATAAATTTTCCTATTTATAAAATAAGAAAATTAATATTTTCATAATATACACCATATCTCCAATTATTTTACAATCATCATGTACTGCACCTTGAGGCCCATCTGGATTTCCAAATTCTTCCCAATTTTTCCGAGACTCTTCATCTGTTAAACTAGCATAAAAAGAACAAAGATACAACATTAGAAAGCAAAATCTAAAAAATATATACTTACAGACAAACTTTATTAACCAACCAACTCACTTTTTAGAAGATACTAATTCAAGCCGGGTGTGGTGACACGTTTGTAATCCCAGTACTTGGAGACTGAGACAGAAGATCACAGGTTCATGGCCAGACTCAGCTACTTAGGCCCTCTGCAACTCAGTGAGACCCTGTTTCAAAAGCTCAGAGGTAGAATGCCCCTGGGTTCAATCCCCAGTACCACAAGAAAATAAATAAAAGAAGATACTAATTCAGAGAATCAAGAAAAGTCTCTCTGAAATCAGAAAAAGGGGAAGGGGAGAGCAAAGAATGCTATATAACTTCTGAGCCTTAACACAAATTCCTTGTTGGCACACGCCTGGTTATACTGGTGATTTAAATTACAGAGTGAGAAAATTGTTGTGAACTTCACAACATGCAGTGATCAGTCCCAGATTCGATGTGCAACTCAAAGACTAGAAAAATGGCAAAATAATCTGCTTCCATCCCATCAATTTGGTTTCACTGTACAGACAATTTCAACTGGCATCATGGACCAAGAAAAAGCAAATGGAAAAACACATAGGAAGGAAAATCATATGATTTTTTTCTAGGGATATTATATACATGCAAATTAAATGCTTTAATGTTTAAAAAGTAAAAAATAGAGTTTAGGTACTTGAAAGCTATGTAATTTTAGTATAATTCATAAATAAGACCAATAATACTATGATAATTTTTAAAAATTAAATGAGTACAGTTTTGGGGTTGTGTGTGTGTGTGTGTGTGTGTGTGTGTGTGTGTGTGTGTATAGTACTAGGGACTGAACCTAGGGGCATTCTAACTCTGAACTATACACCCAGCCCCTTTTTGATAGAGAGTCTTGCTAAGTTACCATGAACTGAACCTGTAATCCTCCTATCTCAGCCTCCCAAGTACTGACAACAAGAAGAGCTTCTTAAACATGATTATATTCCTTAACTTTTGGGGGGAAATGACATAAATCCTATTAAGATTCTAATAAAATCTATGACCCCCCAAACCCTGAATGCACATTCATTAAAATTACATATAAATTCTGTATACAATTTCAGGGACCCCAGATTATTATAAGTCTTGACATAGAGAATGCTTTCATTAAATTGTGTATGAGTAATCCTGAGTTTGCTATGTAGAGTTAAGATACATATTCATGTGTAGGAGAAGATGAAAACACATGATTTTTTTAAAAATTAAAATATCGGGCCGGGCGTGGTGTCGCACGCTTATAATCCCAGCATTCGGGAGGCTGAGACCAGAGGATCCGGGTTCGCGGCCAGCCTCAGCTACCTAGTGAGGCACTCTGCAACTTAGTGAGACTCGGTTTCAAAATAAAGAATAAAAAATAGGGCTGGGGGTATAGCTCGGGGGTAGAATGCCCCTCAGTTCAATCCCCAGTACCGCAAAAAAAAAAAAAAAAAATAGGGACGCAGCTGCAGCGCAGCGGAGGAGGCCGGGTCGGCGCCCACCGCCTCCCCTCCGGTCCTTCCTCCTCGGCCTCCCACCCGCCCCGCACAGCCTGCGGGGGAGAGCTGCCGGAGTCCTGGGAACCTCAGGCGTGAGTACTTGTTCTGCTGGGAAATAGAAGAGTAAAAAATATGCCTCCCAAGTTCAAGCGCCACCTCAACGATGATGACGTCACTGGGTCTGTGAAAAGCGAAAGGAGAAATCTTCTGGAAGATGATTCAGATGAAGAGGACTTTTTTCTAAGGGGGCCATCTGGACCAAGACTTGGACCCAGAAATGATAAAATTAAGCATGTTCAGAATCAAGTGGATGAAGTTATTGATGTCATGCAAGAAAATATCACGAAGGTGATAGAAAGAGGGGAGAGACTAGATGAGCTCCAGGACAAATCAGAAAGCTTATCGGATAATGCAACTGCTTTTAGCAACAGATCCAAACAGCTTCGAAGGCAAATGTGGTGGCACGGCTGCAAAATAAAAGCCATCATGGCGCTGGTTGCTGTTACCCTTTTGCTAGTGATGATCATTCTTATTGTGGTGAAATACCGCACCTGACTTGCTGACAGAGATCATCACTAAACAAGATCTGGGACAATAATAATAAAAGATTGCTGCATAATTTAAATGAAATATATGTATATAACTTTCAAAACTTCTTTTTCAAGAAATTGATAGGCAAGTATCACTTCAAATTGGAGAACTGAGAATTTCCAAGTAACTTCTTCCCTTCTAACAAAATGTGCTTTGAATAATTATGATAACTATTTTGCCATGTTCCAAGGATCTAATTTGAAACTAGATACTTGCCAGCTCATTATATGTGTATATAGTTAAATACTGATGGCAGTATTTCATACTAGTGTTGTGGTGGCATAGGACTTGCACTGTCATGTGGAGTGGGCCAGGCCGGAGGCCAGGAAGCCAGTGTAGAGTACCCAATCATTACGCTGAAAGATGCAAAACCATTCCATCAGTGTGCAAGAAAATCACTCGTTTCATATTACAAGTGCTTTGCAGTTTCCACCTGTTTATCTGTGTAACAAAAGCTAAATGTTGTAAATGTTTCTGCCTTCAGCTACAACTAAAACATTCCAGTAAACCTATTTTTGACTGTATAAAAAAAAAAAATTAAAATATCTTCAAAGTAACAACTATGCTGCCCACTTATACAAAACTTAAAAAGAGGTCTTAAGCCTGGCGTGGTGGCGCCCATAATCCCTGTACTTGGGAGGCTGAAACAGAAAGATCACAGGTTCAAGGACAGCCTCAGCAAGATAAGAAATAAAAAAATCAAGCTGGGGGTGTAGCTCAAAGGTAGAATGCCTCTGGGTTCCATCTCCAGTACCACAGTAAGTAAGTAAGTAAATAAATAAATAAATAAATAAATAAATGTCTTACACTTGGAAATCAAATCATGACTATATACAGAAGAATGAACCAGAGAATTCAATGGTCTAATTCCTTAAAAATAACAGGACTTATCTGGGTTATTAGTATCTGGTATGACAATACACAAATGACCCAACTAGTTTATTGTAGAGAGCACATATGGGGAAAGAAAATATCACAAATAACCAAAGCAAATTCTAAAAAAAAAAAAAAAAAAAAAACTCTGCAAGCCAGGTGTGGTGGCACATGCTTATAATCCCAGTACTTGAGAGGCTGAGACAGGAGGATCGCAGTTTCACAGCCAGCCTCAGCTACTTAGGCCCTCGGCAACTTAGTGAGACCCTGCTTCATAAGGCTGGGGGTATAGCTCATAGGTAGAATGCCCCTGGACTCAATCCCCAGTACTGCAAAAAAAAAAAAAAAAAAATCTCTGTAGATCAAGTTCTATATAAATTATAAATGCCTTGCAAAGGCTGCTTGAGTTAAACTGTGGGTACCAGGATTACTCAAAAAAAATTTCAAATAAACTACTCAGAACTTATATTTAGTAAAATATACACCAACGCCATTGTGTAATGTATATTGTGCAAGCTAGATTTGCACAAGTTGTAAGATCTCAAAGTTCTGAGTCCCACAATAATTTTACTTCTTCACTGCTTTGACAGGCCATCAACTATTTAAAATATTTTACATATGAAATACTCTACAGCTTTATCATGTAACTGAGTTAAAACTAAAAGCCTTATTATTTGACACTTTTAAGAAAAGTGACTGAACATGGTAGTGAGAACCAGCAACCCTAGAATAAAAGCAAGAACTTGTTACAATAAGGGGGAAAGAGCTGCACCAAAAGCAGTAAAATTACAGCTACTAATTAATGTTGGCTATCTGACTTCCTATGGAAATGTTCTTAAATTACCTGAAGATAGTAATTAAGACACAACAATATTTGTGCCAAGAAAGCAAATGCTTGAAAGAAACACGCTGAAAAGGGGGAAAGGAGACAACTGAAAAACAGCAATCTGGAGGACACCTGCTAAGCAGAAAATGTGCAATCACTTCAGAAGCTCCTGGACAGCACTGAATCAATTATAGAATCAAAGTATTTCACACAAATAACTAGCAAGCCAAAAAACATAAGGGAAACAGGGACAAAGTTTGAATTTCACGAAGCACAAAAATGAGTAAGATATTTTCCAAACTTTTGTCATTCACATGTCACTTTCACAGTTTGCTATTATATCTGAGTCTCCTACTTACTTAAATTCTTTAAAATAATTTACAAAAGTATACATCACTGAGTCCTCATATATTTTAACCTTTAATTCAACAAACGAACTTTGTAGAGATCCACCCACCAAAGGTCCTGAATATTATAGGTAAATGTTACCTCTGGTAATATTAACACCCAAAGAATAACTTCTACATTTTAAATACTCTATTCTGTCTCCAATAAAGTATGCACAAAAATGTTCCTCAAAGTTTACAAATGCACATATAAATGTTTGCAATATTAAGATTACTGATGATACACAGTAAATGCAATGCATGTTTCAATAATAAACATTTCTTAACAATAATATATCTCACCTTAGGTCTGCATCTCAGTCTACAAGGAAAATAAAATTTCCAAGTTCCAAAAAGATTCTTTAAGTTTTTTGTTTGTTTATTTGTTTTCTGGTACTTGGGATTAAACCCAGGGCATTCTAACTCTGAGGTATTCCCCCATCCCTTTTTTCTTTTATTTTTAGTGGTACTAGGGACGGAATCCAGAGGCATTCTACCTTCAAGCTACACCTCTAGCCCTAGGCTAAGATACAAGGATCGCAAGTTTGTGGCCAGTCTCTGCAACTTAGTGAAACAATGTTTCAAAATAAAAAATAAAATAGGGCTGGAAGTGTAGCTCAGAGGTAGAATGTCCCTGGATTCAATCCCCAGTACCACAAAAAAAAAAAAAAAAATCTAAAAGGATCCAAAAAATTAAGTACTTAAAAGTAAAAATTAAGCCAGGCATGGTGACATGTACCTGTAACCCCAGTACTTTGGAAACTGAGACAAGAGGATTGCAGGATCACAGCCAGCCTTAGCAATTTAGTGAGACCCTGTTTTGAAATAAAAAACAAAACAGGGCTAGATATTTAGCTAGAATACCTCTGAGCTCAATCTCCAATACCACCCTCCACGCACACAGTATAAAGTGAACTTGCCATTAAATAATTCAAATGAGACAGCTATACTGCCAAAACAAGAGAAATAGATCTACTTAATAAAAAGCCTCAAAATGAAAATAAGGTATGAGTAGACCCTCTTCTATTCAGGATACTTAGAAAATAGCTCAATTCATTTATTGCTTAATTTAGTTAAATTCATGTGTGGCAAAAGTACATCTTCAATGCCAACTCTAAGTTACTTAAAATTAAGGTTTAACTATATTACAATTTTAGGGCTGCTGAGTAGTACCATAAATGACATATTAGGTCAGCATTTAATATAAGTGTATGAATCCATGTGTGGTGGTGCACAACTACAGACCCAGTACTTCGGAGGCTAAGACAGGAGAATAGCAGGTTCGAGGATAAGCCTCACATAAAGAAACTCTCATCAACCTAGCAAGACCCTGTTTCAAAATAAAGAGTAAAATAGGGCTGGGGGTGTAGCTCAGAGGTAGAATGCCCCTGGGTTCAATTTTCAGTACCACAAAAAGGAAAAAAAAAAAAGGTGTATGACATTCATTTTACTATTTTATTAAAACAGAAAACTATCTTTACTCCTCTTCAAAATATGTAATAGGTCCTTATGGTACTTACGCTGCATAAGCTTTTGCTATCCTCATGAACATAACTTCATCACCTCCTTTATCTGGATGATATTTAAGTGAGAGCAAACGATACTGTTTCTTAATTTCTGCTACTGTAGCTCCCTAAAAGAAAAGCTCAGTGTTAGTAAAAGCAAGCACAATGCTCTAAGGAAATAATTCAACCTATTTTGAACATGTACTACTCAATATTCTAACAAAAGAAAATGACATTTCATCCTATATTTTGTCCCAAAATTTCACCCATACATTTAAAAATTAAAATATACTTAATTGTATAATATATTAATTGTATACAATATTTTTATTTTATCGAGTACTGAATATGCCATGCGGTACACTAGACACCAAATGATTTCAGAATGAAATCACATAATGCCACATCTGAATAAAAGTATACTGACATTTAAATATCAAAAAATGATCACAATAAATTAAGACTGGCTCAAAACCCCTCAAATCAAAGGTTTATTTCTTTTATTGTCTGAGTAATTCCTGGTTTCAATTGCTTGTCAATATCCTAATATTTAATAAACATTTAGTAAGTTGGCCTTGATTCTTAATTAGCCTCAATTTATACTAATAACTTCCAGTATTTCTAGTATTTTTTTAATTGCACCAAACTTTTTGTTTATTTTGGTATGGGGGACTGAACCCGGGGGCATTCTGTTATAGTAAGAAAAGTCAGATTATATGCAAACTTTTCTTCTATACCACAGAAAACTAGAAGATACACTCTTTAGTTTATATTACTTAAATCTCTGGATCTAGTATTTGCTGAGCAAACTAAGAGTAAAAAAATTAGTTTGGGGGAAAAAATGGAAAGAGCAGCACTAGATTTAGCTTGTTTATTAAGATGCTATAAGACCCCAGACAACATTCAAGTTTTCCAGGCCTCTTTTTCTCTACTTGGAAAAAAAGCTAAATAATCTCTACCATTAACACTAACAATTTAACGATATACCCAGAAGACTAATCTTCAATGGGGTCTCATTAAGAGATCCCTTAAAAACCACACCCAATACTAACCTGACTTTCTATACAATGACACCAGTTCCTTATAAGAACTTCCCAACTCAGACTTAACTTACTGCCCAAATGCCAGTCAATGCAAAGTCATAAGATTTTTATCATTCACCTAATACAAATAACCCGAGTTCTATCTTTAACTTTGCATTACAGTAATTTTACAGAAGTCTTTTAACCAACTTCTAATTTTCAAATAGTCTTATATTTTAAAAACTGTAAACAATCCTTAATAATATGGCAATTGGTAGCTATAGGTTAAATATATACATGTATATATACACATATATACATATACACATCAAAATGATAATGAATTAGCATTTTATTTTAATAAGAAATTTAACTGACCAAAGTCTGATTTCTTTAGGGATGGTTCAATTTCTTTTAGATCTTTAAACTAATGTGCACTATATAAAAATACTACTTACAGGATCCAAATTTAATACTTCATAAGGATTGTATTCTTGGTATTCTCTGTCTGTTTTGGAAACTTTGTATGTTAGGAATAAGAACAATGCCCATCCTGCAAGCAAAACTATTTTCCTGTTAGAAAAAAGATAAATGACATAGAAATCAATACATCTCAGTGGCTTCAAGAGTCTAATGACATTATGGAAAGGTCAAGGCATAAACAATCTAACGTGGTGCTATATCACTATGTTACTGACTCAAATTCTATAGTCACTGAGTTATAAACTGTTATAACAAAGATAGTGTCTTTGTCACCTTTGAATTCTCTAGAATCTAGTAGAGCACCTCAGTTACTATTTGCAGAATATAACTCATTTCTCAGTTACTATTTGCAGAATATCAAGTCCAAAAGTTACTTCAAGTCATGAATTTACTAGATTAACTAAATTAGATCAGAATATAAAAATAATAAATATTTAATGTACAGAAGAATTGCCCCTAGCCAAGTGTACTGGGGCATGCCTGTAATCCCAGTACTTGGGAAATGAAGAAAGAAAGAATTGCTCTTGACCTAGCAATTACACTTTTAGTAAAATAAACTAAGAAAATTAATTGGTGAGCTGTGCAAAGATGAATAAATAGCCTTGTTTGTAACAGTAAGTCTTTGGAAATAATCTAATGTTCATCTTTAGGGAACTAAATGAATAAACAATTTATAAGAACCCAGGGACATTCTACCTCCAAGCTACACTACCAGCCCTATTTTTTATTCTTTATTTTTAAAAAAAGGTTCTCACTAAGTTGCAGAGGGCCTCACTAAGTAGCTGAAGATGGACTGCAGGTTTGAGACAGCCTCAGCAAGTAGTGAAACTTTCATCAAGCTATCAATACTCTGTTTCAAAATAAAAATAAAAAATTACGCTGGGGGCGTAGCTCAGAAGTAGATTAACACTGTTCTTGTGTTTGCTAGAACAATCTCTTCGAAAAGAGCAAGTTCTTGAATCACTCTCTTGATCACTCTCTTGTTTCCTGTCTGGCCTTGTGACTGCTCTCTCCCTCTCACTGCCATGATGCCATGCCCCTGGGTTCAATCGCCAGTACATACATACATACGTACATACATACATAATAAGAACAGTATTTAAAGTGTATCACAGGTATTAAGAAATCAATTCATGTTAGCTGTGGGCTATTAATATCTCCTATCCAAATCCCAGCTGTCAGCTTAGGCCTCACTCCCTCAGGGAAGCCTTCTCAGTCTTGGGCAAGAGTTGGTTCTTTTACTCCCCCCTCCCAGACCTTACTCGTATGGTTTGGATATTTGTCCCCAAAGTGTTCATATATACCAGAAGCCTGCTTTCCAAGGTGGTAGTATGAAGAGGTGTTAGAATCTTACAGTCTCTAAGAAGATTCGAAGCTAAAAAAGAATATTGGCCTTGCTGCTTTATAAATGTTTAATTTAAGCTGGGCGTGGTGGCACATGCTTGTAATCCCAGCATTTGGGAGGCTGAGACCGGAGAATCCAGGTTCGCGGTCAGCCTCAGCTACTTAGTGAGGCACTCCGTAACTTAGTGAGACCCTGTTTCAAAATAAAGAATAAAAAAAAATAGGGCTGGGGGTATAGCTCGGAGGTAGAATGCCCCTGAGAGTTCAATCCCCAGTACTGCAAAAAAAGAAAAAAAGAAAAGAGCAAGTCCTTGAATCACTCTCTCACTCCCATGATGCCATTCACCATGTTGTGATATAACCAGGAAGGTGCTCACCAGAAAATAAATTAATATGGCTGCCTGATCTTAGACTTTAAGCCTCTACATTTGTAAGCTAAGTAAACCTCTTGTCTTTAAAGAACCCATCTTCAGATATATTATAGCAACAGAAAACAGACTAATAAACTTACTCTATTATTACCTGTCTAGCTGCCATTATTTCCTAAGATTTAAGTCCCCAAACCACGTTCATTTTGTTACTTACAGTATATCCAAGCACTTAGTATAATGCATGACACAGGACAGACACACAATAACATTTATGGAATAAATAATGAAGATAATTTAAAATAGCAAATTTTTAACTGAAATCTAATTTGCCAATATCTTCAATATGCTAAAGAACATTTGAAAACACTTTATTCCCACACCAACTAATTAACTCCACATTTTGTTTGGCCAGTTCTTCCAAAAAGCAAACAAACCTCACAAAATTAAGATAAAAATGAAAATGAAAACTAAAAAAGATTTAAAAGCAAACATAGAAAAGAGAACAAAATATCTCAAATATGCTAAACTTCATGTTAAATGCTTCATATGTAGCATCTGGTTCTCTGAAGAAAAGAAGGAAAAGAGGCTCCTGACAGAATCCCTCCGGCTGATGAAAACTACTACAACCATTAAAACCATGCTCTATAGTTTCCTGAGAGCCAAGCAAAGGTGGACATCATGCTCCATGCCTAGTTTTTTTTAATAGCATACTTGGTTCCCGTGAGAAGATAAGCATTTTCTTCACGGTTAGATTCAGTAATTAACTTGTGAAATCTTACTTTTTTTTTTTTTTAAGGACACTTTATATGCCATTTTAGAAGCAATTTTCAGAAATTGAATACTTTAGTTTCAGGGATGCTATGAGAATAGAAGCATTACACAATGACAGCTTAATTTTAAAAGTATGCTTCATAGCTGGGCATGGTGGTACACGCTTGTAATCCCAGCATTTGGGAGGCTGAGACCAGAGGATCCGGGTTCGCAGCCAGTTTCAGCTACCTAGTGAGGCACTCTGCAACTTAGTGAGACCTGGTTTCAAAATAAAGAATAAAAAATAGGGTTGGGGGTATAGCTCAAAGGTAGAACGCCCCTGAGTTCAATCCCCAGTACCGCAAAAAATAAATAAATAAATAAATAAATAAATAAATAAATAAATAAAAGTATGCTTCATGATTGAGCCGAGAGTGGTGGGGCATGCTTGTAATTCCAGTACTTGGGAGGCTGAGACCGAAGGATCCAGGTTTGCGGCCAGCCTCAGCTACTCAGTGAGGCCCTCTGCAACTTAGTGAGGCCCTGTTTCCAAATAAAGAATAAAATATAGGGCTGGGGGTGTAGCTCAGAGGTAAAATGTCCCTGAGTTCAATTCCTAGTGCCACCAGAAAAAAAAAAAAAAGTATGCTTCATGATTAAGTAGCAAAAACGTTTTGAAAGTTTTTAACCTTATCTAAATTGTCAGAACTCACTAAGTTCTTTCTTAATCTGCACTGTATTTAATTAAATCAGTTTGTTAATCATTAAGAAGAATGTCAAAGTGTGTTTTTCCATTGAAATGGAAGCTAAGATGCCCAGAAAGTGTTAAAAGAAAACAAAAACAAAAAAAGAAGGTTGGTATGTTTAAAAAAAAAAAAATTGCTACTTTAAAAAAGTTTGATTTAACCTGACCAAGGAGGTAAAAGACCTCTACAAGGAAAACTGTAAAAGGTGAAAAAATAAATCGAAGAAGACCTTAGAATATGGAAAGATCTTCCATGCTCTTGGATAGCAGAATAAATATTATCAAAATGGCCATTCTCCCAAAAGTGATCTACAAATTCAATGTGATACTCATTAAATTACAAAGGTCACTTGTTTACAGACATAGAAAAATCAGTCCTTAAATTCATTTGGAACAACGAAAGGCCCAAAGTAATCAAAGTAGTTCTTACCAACAAGAACCATGCAGGAGGCATCACAATACATGACTTCAAACTATACTACGAAGCCACAGTAATAAAAGCAGCATGGCATTGGCACAAAAACAATGAAGGAGAACAGAAGACTCAGAAACAAATCCACACACTTACAGTCAATTAATTTTTGACAAAGGAGCCAAAAACATACATTGCAAAAAAGAAAGCCTCTTCAACAAATGGTGTTGGCAAAACTGGTTAACCCTATGCAGAAAAATGGAAATAAACCCCACTTTCTCACCCTGCACAAGAGTCAACTCAAGGTGGATCAAAGACCCAGAAGTCAGGCCAGAGATCTTGCAGCTACTTGAAGAGGGCATAGGTCCAACACTTCAACACACAGGCACAGGTAAAAACTTCCTCAACAAGACCCCAAAAGTGCAAGCAACTCAAAGGAAGATCAATACATGGGATTGCATCAAGAACCTTGACAGAGAGCCCACGGAGTGGGAGAAAATTTTTGCCAACTACTCCTCCAATAGAGGACTAATATCTAGGATATACAGAGAACTCAAGAAACTCAAAGCTAAGAAAACAAATAACCCAATCAAAAAATAGGCAAAGGACCTAAACAAACACTTCACAAAAGAAGAAATACAAATGGCCAAAAAATGTCTGAGGAAATGTTCAACATCATTAGCAATCAGAGAGATGCAAGTCAAAACTACCTTGAGATTTCACCTAACCCCAATTAGAATGGCAATCATCAAAAACACAAACCACAACAAATGCTAGAGAGGGTATGGAGAAGTGTGAACCCTAATACATTGTTGGTGGGATTGCAGATTAGTGCAATCACTTTGGAAAACAATATGGAGGATCCTCAGATGAATGGGAATGAACCTACCATATGATCCAGCAATACCACTTCTGGGTATCTACCCAAAAGGATGGAAACCAAACTATCAGACCAATGCATGTGTATCTATGTTTACAGCCGCACAATTCACAATTGTCAAACTGTGGAACCAGCCAAGAGGTCCATCAACAGATGAATGGATTACAAAACTATGGGATATGTACACAATGGAATTTTACTCAGCCATAAAGAAGAACAAAAATCATGTCATTTGCAGGGAAATGGATGGCACTGGAAAACATTATGTTAAGTGAGATTAGTCAGTCACAAAAAGTAAAAAATTGGATGCTCTCCCTAATATGTGGAAGCTAGGGAGAAAGTGGGACATAAGGGGGACTCTAGATGAAGAAGGAGAAACCTTAGATGAGCAAAGAAGGTGAATTAACTGAAGGTGATGGGGGGAGAAGGGAGGGAAACACCCTAATGCACACACCCTAATGCACATGATGTACTTTCACTAACATATCAAAGTCAATGACTAAACTCAACTTGAGAAGGAGGGAGTAGGAGGGAATAGGGTGGGAATTGGTGAAGGGTTAAATGAGAGATGTGTACATGTATGCCTCTACCAGCTTGTACCTAACAAAAATGTATGATTATAATGCACTAATAAAAAAATAAAAAAATAAAAAATAATAATAAAAGTTTGATTTAAAATGAGACCCAACAGCAAAGAATAAAAGTGAAGAGGCTACTTTTTTTTTTTTTTTTTTTGGTACTAGGGTACTAGTATTCTAACTCTAAGCTATATACCCTCAGCCCTATTTTTATTTTTTACTTTGAAACAGGATTTCACTAAGTTGCTGAGGCTGTCCTCAAACTTGTGATCCTCCTGTCCCAGACTCACAAGTACTGGTATTACAGGCATGCGCCACCAATCTCAGCGTAATATAGGAGATTTCTAGCCAGGCATGGTAATCCCAGTACTTGGGAGACTGAGACAGGAGGATTGCAGGTTTGAGGACAGCCTCAGCAAGTAGTGAGACTCTCATCAACCTAGTGAGACTCTGCTTAAAAACAAAGTAAAATAGGGCTGAGGATGAAGCTCAGATGTAGAATCTCCCTGGGTTCAATCCCCAGTACTGTAAGAAAAAAAAAATAGCTACTATTGACAAGCATAATTTTGCCTTTAATTTCACACCATTGAATAATGCTTAACACTGAAGCTAAGATTTCCCTCTCTTTACAAAAGAACTAAACTAGGCAAAGTCAAACCTAACAAAGGAAAACTATCTAAATCCTATTAAGGTATACTGAAAACTATCACCAATATTTAAACCAAGATTAAGAAATTACTGGTTCTTCTCTTACTAATTTCCTCTGCTAGATTTTCTTTTCCTATTAGATTGATAGATGTAGTAATTCACAATACACAGGCCTCTAATAATGGTAACTATTTAATTTTTTGTCATAGTTTCATCTATTACCTCTAAATTAATGACTTTCGGTAAAGGAAGGTCCAAAGTCTAGGCTCTTAACCAGCACACCCCATAGCCTCATGGAATCACAGGCCTGATCTAATTAAACAGCTAGTAGCATGTTTAAGCAGATGGGCCTGCCAAAATAAAGGTTGATGAGGTTCCCGGCTCCACCACTTTTAGCTGCATATCATTGGTCAAATTACTGAGTCTTTCTTAGCCTCAGTTTGAGGAAAAGCACAAACATTTACCTTGAAGTTAATACAGAATTAAGTTGATAACATATAAAGCACCTGGCATATAGTATATGCTTAATAAACCTTAACACCATGAAATACAAACTTTACCATGTTGCCTTCTTGCTTTCAAAATGTTTTTAAAATTCCCCGTTGGTTTTAATATAAAACTGAATTCCTAAAACCAGGGTCATGAGGTATTTATTCAAGATTTGACTCATCTCTCTCCTCTTCCCTCTCCTCCTTGGACTTTCAGATGGCTCCCAAACTTACAAATCGCATCTTACTTCTACTATAGACTAATTCTTTACAGACTTAGTCATCGTTATCTTCCTATTTTGTATCAAAGAGTAAGCACTAAGCACATTTTTTTACTGAAATCCATTACTTACTTTATGGTAGGAATAATATTTGGCTGGGGTTTTAATAACCGTAAACGATACCACATGCATCTTCCATATACTTTTCTGATATTCTTTAATCGAATTTGCTCTGTCAAGAAAAGAAAATAAGATAAGTTAAACCATTTCTCAGAGTGAAGGCAAAATCAGAGTTAATACCATACTAACCTTCATTACCATGCTAATATTTTATTAGAACATGAAAGTGGTGCCTGTTCAAATACCTCTAAGAAAATTCACAAGATAGGCTGAACTTTCTGTCATTTAGAACAAATGCTCTATCTGGAAAAATTTAACAACCAGGCAACTATTTTTCATGTGAGACCTCTCTGAAAATGTAAAAACTGGCTTGAACCCAAAATATTTAGTCACATAATCAGTTTTTCTGAGAAATTCCTCTATTCTCTTCTTCTATAGAAAAATCAAAAGTATCAGATAAAATTTGGTTTATTAAGGAAGCTAAGTAAAAATTATATTCTTCAAATATAAAAATAACTGCCTACAGAAGTATCTTCTAATAAAGTTTCTCCACCTATTTAAAACTTAAAACTAACACAATTTGGAGTTTTAACACAAAAATCAACTTTCAGGTAAAACAATAGTAGAGAGTAAAATTCACTATCAGAAATCTAATTATTTTATTTTAAATTGGAAGAGGTATCCAAACCCATAAAAGCTTATGATACAATAGAATTTGTGACAAAAGTTACTACTTTAGTCACATGAAAAATTTGTAACTTAGCAGGGTGTGGTGGCGCACGCTTGTAATCCCAGCATTCGGGAGGCTGAGACTGGAGGATCCAGGTTCGCGGCCAGCCTCAGCTACCTAGTGAGGCACCCTGCAACTTAGTGAGACTCAGTTTCAAAATAAAGAATAAAAAATAGGGCTGGGGGTATAGCTTGGAGGTAGAATGCCCCTGAGTACCGCAAAAAAAAAAAAAAAATTGTTACTCAATTAAAAAGGAATTAAACCAAAGCTAAAACATAAGGTATTACTTACTAACCTCACCACAATCACTTAGTTTGAATAACTCTTCTAAGATTTAAAAAAAAAAAATGTTTTTTTAAATAAGAAGCTGATACAGAAAGCAAAGAAGGAAGTCCCTGAAGCTAAATTCAAAGCAAGGGCCAAGAAGGCTTTGCTGGTTAGCTGGGTGTGGTGGTACAGGCTTGTAATCCCAGTAATTGGAAGACTGAGACTTGAGGATCTGGGTTCAGAGCCAGCTTCAGTTACTTAGTGAGACCTTGTTTCAAAACAAAGAATAAATAATAGAACTGGGGTTGTAGCTCGGAGGTAGAATGTCCTTGGGTTCAATCCCCAGTACCGCAAAAAAGAAGGCTTTGCTGAAAGGGATCCACAACCACACACATACAAAGAAGATCCACATGTCACCCACCTTCTAGCCACCCAATACACATGAGGCTCTAAAGGCAGCTCAAATATCCTCAGGAGAGCACCCTCCACAAGAAACAAGCTTGATCATTATGTTAGCCATGAGTAAGTTAGAAGACAACAGACTTGTGTGTTCATTGTAGATGTCAAGATCAAATGGGCTGTGAAGCTCTGTGACATTGGTGTGTCTAAGGTCAACACTGACCAAACCCAATGGAGAGAAGAAAGCATATGTCCACTGGCTCCTGACTATGACATTTTTAATGTTGCCAAAAGAGTTGGAATCAAGAAAATTTAGCCCACCTGGCCAATTTTAAAGATAAAATTTTTCACCATATTAAAAAATATATATGACTGCAATCCTTATATGACATGCTAGATAAGCAAAAGATCTTGGCAAATAATACTCCAAAACTTACATATAAGAAATCCAACTATCCTTATTACTAAGGCTTTGAAGAAGGCATCCACATCGGAGAGCCACCTGGCAGGAGTTATCAGAACCAGATGTGCAGAAGGATTCATGCAGGTGAATGGGCAGTGGCAGAAAAGAAGACTGGTGTGTGTATACAGGAAGACTCATCAAATAAGTTAATACACTGAGAAAACTGGAATCAGTTTTTCAGTGCCAGAAAAGACAATGACAAATATGAAAAGACAGAAAAATGAACCTAGTGTTGGATAACTGAAGTTATCAATATGAATGAATGTCTTTTAATATAAAAAAATACAACTCTCTATACACACATATTCTCTACTCTGTTTACTAAGTGGGCCTAGAAGCAACAAAATCCCAAAAGTACCGAGCACCACTAGCCCCCAGATCTTAGCTGCTAAACAGTACTTTCCACTAACAGGAACCAGGGATTCCATATCTTCCCACAATATATAAATTACCAAGGAGACGGCTGGGATGTAGCTCAGTGGTAGAGCACCTGTCCAGCAAGCATGAGGTCCTACGTTCAATCCCCAGCACTTGCCAGTGGAAGGGTGCCTTGGTGAAAAATATGAACTTTTACAAATGTGCATCTTGAAATGGGGAATGGGACTAATAAAATCACAGGAGTATTTCTGAGGGGAAGGCAGGAGGGTCAAAGATAGAGGAGGAGATAGGAAGCAAATAGAGGCTTTGAAGCTAAGGAAGATGTCCCAAACCAAGGAATACAGACTGCCTCTAAAAGGAAAAGGCAAGAAGAAAAACTCTACCTTAAAGCCTCCAAAGGAACCAGCCCTGCCAACACCATGGCTCTAGCCCACTGAAACTGATTCTGGACACTGGGCTGTGAACGGCACGAGAATAAATTTGTTTTTATTCAAACCACCAAGTTTGTAGCAATTTGTTAAAGCAGCAGCAAACTAATACAGATAACTTGACAGACCTCACCTTAATCAAGTTATCAGTGAATTATGCCAGTAAAAGGACAAATTGAAATCATATACCACCTGACAGAATGCAATGAGAACACAGACTCATTTGGTGAAATTCCTAACTAAAATACAAAATTTGAATCTAGTCATAAAAAAAGACCAGACAGCCCAAATTAAAGTTCATCCTACTTAAATAATTGGTCTATAATATTTTAAGTCAAGGAAGCCAGGTGTGGTGGCGCATGCTTGTAATCCCAGCATTTGGGAGGCTGAGACCGGAGGATCCGGGTTCGCCGCTAGCCTCAGCTACCTAGTGAGGCATTCCGCAACTTAGTGAGACCCTGTTTCAAAATAAAGAATAAAAAATAGGGCTGGGGGTATAGCTTGGAGGTAGAATGCCCCTGAGTTCAATCCCCAGTACTGCAAAAACATAAATAAATAAAATAAAAGTCAAGGAAAGAATGAAAAACTAATCCAAACTAAAGGACACTAAAAAAAAAAAATGTCAACTAAATGTGCTATGTGATTCTGAACTGGATCTTTAGCTACAAAGGACAACATTGAGAAAAGTGACAAAAACTGAATGAGATTTGACTGACATCACAGCAATATTAAATTTTCTTATTTCCGTGGTTAAATTATGAATACTTTTGAAGAAAATCACTGGCGATGTTTTTAATCTGCATTTCATGAAATCAAGCCTCTACAGTCTACCAATTTCAAGCACAAAATCAAGGAAAATATTGAATAAGGTTTTATAAGAACAATGCTAAAATCTTTATGAACCAGACAGCTTGATCTATTCAAAGAAATGATGTTCTCCTAATGTCCCTGGCCAAGAGAAAGTACACATGGTTTTCAGCCCCCATAGCACAATGTGTACTTGCACCCTGTATGCCACACTCTTCCAACCTAAAAATTAAAATTCTAAGCTTTTAGGAGAAATATTTAAAAGTCAATCAGTAAGTACTACAGGCTAGGCATGGTGGTAAATGCCTGTAATCCTAAGCTATTTGGGAAGCTGAGGCAAAGAGATCACAAGTTTGTGGCCAGCCTGGACAATTTAGAAAGATCCTATCTCAAAATTAGAAATAAAAAGGGCTGGGATGTAACTTGGTGGTAGAGCACCCTGGGTTTAATTCCAAGTACTGCAGAAGAAAAAAAAAAACAAAACACTACAGGGTATGGTTTACATATTACCACAGTTGTGTTTAGATTTTCAACACAACTAAATGTTCATGTTAAGCCAGGCATGGTGGTGGTGCATGCTTGTAATCCCAGTACTTGGGAGGCTGAGACAGGTGGATCCGGGTTCACGGCCAGCCTCAGCTACTTAGTGAGGTCCTCCATAACTTAGTGAGACGCTGTTTCAAAATAAAGAATAAAAATAGAGTTCGGGGTATAACTCAGAGGTAGAATGTCCCTGGGTTCAATCCCCAGTACCGCAAAAAAACAAAAAAATGTTCATGTTACGCATTCCAAATCTCTATATGATCTTTCAAGTCAAAGTAACTATCACAAGTAAAGTCTTTCCTGGTGATTTTGTTAGTAAAACATCTAGAAGTATACACTTCTAGTTTGTATAAGTACTAGTTTCACAGCAACTCAAAACTATATCATTAACCTATGATATAGTTTTAAAAGAAAGTATGCAAACTCATAGAAAAAGGTAAATTCCAAAGTCATCAATTTTGTGATTTTTTTTTTTTTTTTTTTTTTTTTTTTTGCGGTACTGGGGATTGAACTCAGGGGCATTCTACCTCCGAGCTACACCCCCAGCCCAATTTTTTATTCTTTATTTTGAAACCGAGTCTCACTAAGTTGCGGAGTGCCTCACTAGGTAGCTGAGGCTGGCCGCGAACCCGGATCCTCTGGTCTCAGCCTCCCGAATGCTGGGATTACAAGCGTGCGCCACCACGCCCGGCTAATT
>PVLC010022282.1:0-26945 GCA_004027655.1 Graphiurus murinus | reverse complement strand
ACCCCTTCCCCAATTCCCACCCCAATCCCCTCCCCCTCCCTCCCCCTCAGGTTCACTTCAGTGAGTGACCTTGATATGATTGTGTAAGTACATCATGTGCTTTAGGGCGTCCCTCTTCCCCTTGCGTCCACTACAATTAAATCAACTTCGTTGCTTATCGAGGATCACTCCTTTTCATCTGGAGACCCTCCTATGCCCCATCTTCTCCCTTTTTACTATTTTAATATTTTCTAACAGCAAAAGAAATACCCAACTACTCTTGTATTTTTAAAAAACAAACTACAAAGGAGGCTGTGGAATGAATGTGCTGTGGCATTGTGGGTAGTGATTAACACATATATCCTCTTGCATCAGAAACATCCTATACCCACAATCTTCTCACTTATGGGTCTACTTTCCCACCTAAGAATTCTATGCACAGGTAAGAGAGTTTTCTTAGAAACAAATATAATGGTTTTAAAAGGATATAATGTATTCCACTTTTGGTAAAATGTTTAATTAGTATTTAAGCTTTCTTCTGCTGGCTTAAGTAGTAAGAATTATGAGTTCTTTAAACTGGCCAAGCAAGAAGGAATCCAGTAAGTTTCTTGTTATAAAGTATTCAGGAGCTAGGCTCAGTGGCACATGCCTGTAACCCCAGTACTTGGAGGCTGAGACAGGAGTATCACAGGTTTGAGGACAACCTCAGTAACTTATGGAGAACCTGTTTCAAACAGAAAACTAAAATAGGTCTGGAGGTGTAGCTCAGATAGAATACACCTGCGCTCAATCCTAAGTACCGCACACAAAAAAAGCATTCAGGAAATAAAACTGAGTAGAAATAGATTTGAAAATGTTACAAATAATATAATTAGAAAAGAGAGAAGTCCTTAGGGCTATCAATAATAAACCTTAATTTTAAAATTAGCTAAGGATGTATTTCTTAGCTTAAGGCTTAAAAGTTAAATATAAATGGGCAAGTTATTGAAAATATGCAAAATTAAACAAAAGGAAGCTGTTTCATATACTCTGATATTTAACTGTGGGTAATTAAATGAGTATCTTCATTAGTTTATTATTACTTGAACAGAAGAACATTTTTTCTAATTATATTTTCACTTTCATGTTTTCAAAATGTGGTTAGTATGTTTTAAAATAAAAGGCATTATTTTACATAGAAGTACAATAACTTTTATTGACATAAAACTGAAGTTGCTAATACTATTCAATAATATTAACTAATGCAATCACTCTTATGTGATGTTATGCAAGGTAAAAATTAGAAATAAAATGCTTTGGATCTTTTAGAAGTTTATATATCTACATAACATCAACCAAAGAGTAATATAGAAATAGTGTCTTTTTAAAGTGCTGAAGTCTAAAACCATGTTTCACTCTTACCTCTTTTCTAAGAACCCACTTAGGTTTGGCATTAAGAATAATAACTATTTTTCTTTACTTAACTTTTCAATAGATATTATCAATCTTTAACTTTTCAATAATATTATCAATCTGTTTTCATTTTGGTTTTAAGCATAAAAAACTTAATGTCACAAAATTCATTGTGAGGATATTTAAGAACATAGAACAACTTTCAGACAACATTTAGAGCATAATACATGTCTTTTAAAACTCTTCACTGCCAAAGCTCTTGAGAGTTAAAGATTAAGTTTTATTCTCCTGTGCATATCCCTCCAATGCAATTAGGAAATAATTTATACTTATTAAATGTTAACTAAATTAATATAAACGATTAAGTATGAGTATTACAAATAATTCTTAGGAACTACATCCATTCACTATGACAAATGTTAATAATACTTCAAAAGAATAGAATGATTTGTGCTTTAAAACAAAATCTATATCTTATATTGGAAGCCAAAAATATAGTATCTCAGTAAAGGGCAGAAATGTATTTTAATAATTTATTTTGTAGTTAATATATGAAATCAGTTTATGAGGGGGAAATCACATTCCAGTGAAAATATTAATTTTGAAAACACAAGATTTCAAAATTTACAATGCTTTTTTATTCTTTCTCCTACATCTGCTAATAAATCAATGGTCTAAATTTTCAGGTATGAATATCTTTAACTTTTTAAAAAGCCAACTCAGTAATTAAGTTGGCTGATTCTCTTTCTCTCAAAGCTACCCTTGGAAAAGACCTGATTACTCCTTTTCTCTCTTTGAACCCTTCATGATACTTAGGTTGAGAATCTTGACAGATTAGCTCTGTGAAGAAGAAAAGAAGCTATATTGAGGACAAGCAACAATCATTACAAGAGCTTCATCTCATTCTGAGCTAAAAAATAAGACAACCATGGTTATTCAACATTCTAGACTGAGTGCCCTGAGCCAGGAAACCTTCAAAGCACAGACACTAGGACATAAGTGCTAGGAAGAAAAGATTCTTTTATGTTCCCTCTGCACTGGCAGAGCATGGAACAGAATTTGAGACACACACACACACACACACACACACACACACACACACACACACACACAAAAGTACAATAAATAACTATTGGATCAAAGATAGTGGTAGATGCCCTTTGCTTCAAATTAAATATAATTAATAACAGTCACTCTGATGAGGAAAGGCAGAGGCAATTTCTACAATGGGAAAACACTAATAGAATGACTAGGACTAGAAGTGGTATCATGTTATACTATTAGGTTACCCTGGAAATGCTTCTAAACCTAGAACAGTTAATTGTAAATTTACTTCATTATCACCTTTAAAACATACATTTTGCTTCAAAAACAAAATGTATTACATTGAACAGAATTTCTCATAACTAGATTTTAATGATACCTCAGAAAAAAATTAGAATAATAAATAATTTGGAGATTTTTTTAATCCATACTTATTTCAACCTAGGGTCTGTCTCCAAATCAATATTTTCTTGGAAAAATAACCCGATTAAACTCTGAGACTGTAAGTTAACTTGGCATCAAAAGCACCCAGCTTCTCATGCTAATAGTCACTAGTTCCCTAGAACGCCATGCCTGTATCAGCCATCAGCTTTCATTCTCAGCCAAAGAATCTACCATACTCTGTACCCTCCAAGGCCCTTTGAGTTAAATACAGGAAGAGAAGGGGAGAAAGAATATTAAGAAAAGAATCTCAGATATAACCCTGGGATTATTCTAATCCAAATTCTCACTTTATAGACGACTGTATCTGTAAAAACACAAAACTCTTTCTGTATCACTCAGTTGTGACTATTATTGTAGAAGTCCCACAATTACAGAGACCAAGGGAAAAAGAACTACAGGCCACATAAGGCCTATCTCCACAATAAAAAGGAATTAACAAGTGCTCTAAAAGGAAGTATTCATCTTGACTTCCTTTCCCATATTTTTGTTATTTCACTCAATAATTAATTGTTCTAGGCTTTTTTCTAAATGAAAAGCAGGTGACTTGCAAGACATTCTTGAACAGAAACTATGATTGATCTAACAGTCCCCTTTTAATCAAGAGTCACAACTAGTCCCATTCTAACTAGAACACCATAGCAATTAGGAATGAGGAGAGAAGTGAGACATGACTGTGGGACTAGAGAAGGGTTAAGCAGAGCTACTGCAGGGACAGTGTCACTCCCAAGACTTAGGTGTGAACACCAAAAGCATCCCCTCTTACTCTTGCCCATTGTTCTTTCACCATGTTCTCAACTGTTGGGAGATAGGAACATCTTATTTTGAATACATTGCATACCCCCACTTCAGTCCCTTCTCCCATAAGATTTTCCTTAAATGCTTTTGTGTATAAGAGGAAGAATTCTGAGATTGTTTCTACCTACGTTTTATATTTGACATTTAAAATGTCTGTCAAATTTCTCAGAAGAAGACACATAAATGGCCAACAGATAAATAAAAAATGCTGAATGAAAATTAAATCACAATGATATATCACCTCACCCTAGTGAGAATGGCTATTATCAAAAAGATGAAAAAATACCCAATACTAGTAAAGATGTAGAGAAAGAGGAACCCTTAAACACTGCTGGTGGGAATACCAATCAGTATAGCCACTATGGAGAATAGTACAAAGGTTCCCCAAAAACCAACATTAGACTGACCACACCATCCAGCAATCCCACAGCACACTATATAACTAAAGGAAATGTAATTAACATGCCAAAAAGACACCTGCATTCTCCTGTTCACTGAAGTGCTATTCAGAATAGCCAGGATATAGAATCAACCTAAATGCCCACCACAAACAAATGGATAAAGAAAATGTGGTATATATACACAACAGAATACTATTCAGTCATAAAAA
This sequence comes from Graphiurus murinus, assembly GCA_004027655.1. Lineage (NCBI taxonomy): Eukaryota > Metazoa > Chordata > Mammalia > Rodentia > Gliridae > Graphiurus > Graphiurus murinus. Next base: position 22,681 of record PVLC010022282.1, on the reverse strand, counting down.
GCATGAAATCTGTCATTTGTTACAACGTAGATGAACCTAGAGGGACATTATGTTAAAAGCAGTAAGTCAAGCACAGAAAGACAAACACCATAAAATCTTACTCATAAGTGGAATCTAAAAAAGTTTATTTCATGGTAGTTAAGAGTAATGTAGTAGTAACCTGAGCCTTGAAAAAAGAGGGGGGAGGAAAATGGGGAAGAGTTGATCAATAAGTATGTTATTGTTTGATAAGAGGATAAGTTCTGGTGTTATATGGCACAGCAATAATGCATCATCTCTTCTCAAAATAATTAGAAGGGAGAAATCTAAATGTAGTCACTATGAAGATATAAGTTTAAAGTGGTCAGCATGCTAATTACCATGAATTTATCACTACCTGTATAAAGGAATCAAAACATCACACTGTTCCTCATAAATATGAATATTATATCACAACTAAAAAAAGAATTATAAATAATAAAATACTTGTAAAACTTAAAATTATTGTATTTAAGATTTAGTCTAAATGTTGTTGATTGTAAGAGGAGAAAATATACCATCTATTTTCTATACATTGAATAGTATTGGAAAAAGATGAACTATACTATCATATCTATTAGACTTGATTCTCTTACACTGAGCTGTTTAAGCTTTTTAGTCCTATTTATGTTTCTTGTTTCCTATTATAAGAAGTGAAAAAAGCATATTTGAAAAACCAAAAATATGTAATCAACTATAATATGGATTAATTAAATAAATGCTAAATAATTACACATCTTTGTAATCATGACTCTATCTGGAAACATACAATGTTTGAATATGTTTCTACTTGAAATAGATTTGTAAAATGTCAGATAAAATAAAATTATGATACAAAAAAAGTACATTGTCCAATATTTAAATGAAGACTAAATTGTAGACAAACTTGTTGGTTTTCACTAAATTGGTGAGACATCTAAAACTTCATAGACTTTATCCAAGTAGCTGAATGAGTAGTATGAAATTAACTAAATCAGCAATTTAGAATTTATTCTTTTCACTTATCAAAATTAAGGCATTACTTTCCATTCATAGAAAAGGGAGTCAGTCTTCATGGTAATCACTGCCACTATCTTTTTAAAAATTTCAAACGCCAACCTCTGGAAGATGGAAAAATCAATATATTGCTTCACTTAACAGAATATGCTTCTAATATTAAAGAAAACACTAAGATGTACCAATTTAATTTAATTATTTGCAAGTCTCAAATTAATTCTGAAAATACTTGAGATACATACAATATAAAGGTTGACCAGTAAAATAGTAAGGACCATAAATGATACGAGATATCTCTCTTTATACATACAGATAGATAGATACAGAGATATAAAGAGAGATATATAAAGGCTGACCAATAAAATAGTAGAATCATAAATGATAGGAGATATTTCTCTCTCTCTCTCTCTATATATATATATATATATAGAGAGAGAGAGAGAGAGAGAGAGAGAGAGGGAGAGAGAGATTTTTTTAAACCAGGAACCTAGTATATTTGATTTTTGGCAGTAGAGATGGGTGTTAATGTTCTTATTAAAGTGTGTCCCTATCAAAATAATCAGTATTTTGCTCTTCTAGTTGTCTCATACTTGGAACAACTTAAAATTTTTAATCCTTTCTAAAAAAAATCCCGCAGGGATCCATAAATTCATAGATGATCTCCTCTAAGAACTGTGAAAAATTCTAAATTACACAAATAAAGAAATCACAGTAAAAATTTTTAATGTTTAAGTCATAAAAATATATCTTTACCATTGAATTCTGGGATCTATAAAATAAATAAACTAGGACCAATAAACTGTTATCTACCTACCATATATCCTGGGGAAGATTTAAAGTTATGCTGCCTTTAATTTCATCACGAAAGCACATATATCCTAAAGTAGCCAATGTTATATACAAAGTTGTAACAATTCCCATGCCAATATTCAATGCTTGAGGAAAGCGTTTTGATTCTTTCATTTGGTTTTCCAATGGAAGGACCTAAGAAAAGAATATTGTTTTTTTAAAGGGAATACAATATAAGTATTTCAAAATAACAGTGTCTCATATATACAAATTGGTCTTTATAGACTATATACAAAATCTTCTTTTCCTTTAAAACACAAAATTGTTAAAGTATTTTATGTGCTATATTTGTATACTACAATTTTTTAATTCCTAAAAAGATAAAAAATCAACTCTTAGCCAGCAAGCCTGTTTTTAATAATCTTTTTTATTTTGGAATGATTTTAGACTTACAAAAAAGTTTCAAAGATAATACTGAGAGTTCCCATATGCCTCAACAACAGTTTCCCCTACTGTTTGCATTTTACATTGCCATGTTACATTTGCTACAACTATGAACTAACATTTATGCATTACTAGTAACTAAACTCCAAACTTCATTTAGATTTCATTAGTTTTTCCATTGATGTGCTTCTGTTCCAGAGTCTCACCCAGGATAACATATTGCACTTTGTCACCCTGCTTCCTTGGTTTCCTCTGGTCTGTAACAGTTGCTCAATCTTCCCTTGTTCATTATGTTAACATTTTTAGCAGTGCTGGTTAGCTATTTTGCATACTCTCCTCTTTTGGAGTTTGTATAATGCTTTCCTTGTGACTAGTCCGGGATTATAGGTTTCAGAGAAGGATACTAGGAAGAGGGGGGTCCCTTCTCATCACATACACTACATATCATCATGATTTCTGATTTCTGCCTGGTAAGTTCATTTTGATCTTTTGGTTAAGGTAGTTTGTCAGGTTTCTCTGCTGTAAAATGTTACTCTTCTTTCCTGAGCATCATGCTCTTTCTATTGAAAGTAAGTCTCTAAACCCAGCCCCCAATCCACGGGCTAAAGGAGAACTGATTACTGGAGGGACGAATCTACATAAATCTCTTGGGGTTCTGCCCCATGTATTTATTTGTTTAATCATTTATTTATATTAGCATGTACTTAGACTTGTTCTATACACCCATTGTTCTGCTTCTGCATTTTGCCACTCACTGCTTTGACCTTGGCCATTTCCAATTCTATCAGGATGGCTCTTCTGTCCCTTTGACATGCCTCAATTCTTTTGCTTCTGAGCACTTCTTAGTTTCTTGTAGTTCAAGGTACTCCAGACTCATCTTGAATTTCTTTGCTTCAACCCTAAAATCAGCCATTTAACTCTGAAGAGCTTAGGATCTTTTGTTGAAGAATGGTATTTAGAAATCAAGACCTGGGTGCTGAGTGTGACTATTGTTACAAGGTGTTACTACCTGCAGGCCCTCTCAGGAAAGAGAGCCAGGAAATATATGCTGGCATACTAACCCATGTATGCACACTTCTATAACTGTTTGTATAACTGTACCTACTGCCTCCCAATTATAGTAAGACTAACAAATTATTTTCATTGTGTTAAAAAAAAACAGAACTTTTAAGGAAAATAATAAAAAGCTAATTGAAAAAACTTGGTTGGTTTTTTAAAGCTAATCTTTAGAACATACAATTTGATCTCACAGTGAAAAGATACTATGTAATAAAAACAGCGCATATCCCTGAGTGCTTATGGCATGGTAAGTATTATTCTAAAAGCATTGCAAGCAGCATCTCACACAATCCTCAGAGCAGCTCCATAAGGTATATCTCTAATATTATCCCAAGTTTTCATCTAAGTTGGTTCCATATGGACACATTAACTGCTAATAGTAGAAAACAGAGTGGAGAATGGTGTGGAAGCTCTTGAGATCACCCAGACCTGACATATGGGGCTATGTTTAGGAATGGTGCCAGGGCAGCTAGAAAAGGAGAAAGGGAAGGAAATCAATGTCCAGAGGCTTCCTCTGAGTCATGCAAAATTGAAGATGTTTAACATAATCTATATGGAACAGACTTCATAAATATGAAAGAAGAATCAATATGCCTGAATTACTCGTTGGAATAGGGAACCAAAGACAGAATAAGAAGAATTACTCTCATAATGTTTTAAGCTTAAGAAACTAAAAGTAAGACCAAATAAAAACAGAAAGGAAAGTTGTATTTGGATTAGAAAGTATGTGTCTGACTTTGGAGTGGTTGAATATGACATGTCAGAGAAACAAAGCTTAAATGTAAATGTCCAGTAACTAATTAGATATTAGAACTCAGACAGAAATTAAAATCTATAGTTACGTCTACAATAGAGAAAACTGGAAATGTAAGAATTTGAGAGAGGTCTCTGAAGAATTCAGGGAGCAAACCCCTAAGTAAAATAGCTTAAAATTGTCTTTTAGATTTGCTTCTGTCTAGGGTTCACATGAATAGGTATTTATAGTGGTTTTGCTCCCATACCAAACCATCAGCCTATGAAACATAAGCTATGGAACAGAGGAGACGGCAATATTCCATTTTTCCCACATCTATAAATTCTAGGCCATAAATAAACTAGAATAATCTTGAATGGAAATATTTAGGATCCTAGAACCCTTAGAATGCTTTTATCTTTTGGCATTAGCTTTTTGATAATACCATTTCTCAAAACAAACATGATATGCACAAATATATAGGGAGAATTTATATTTGACTTATCTAACAATATTGTAACTATCTCAATTCCCTTCAAATAATCTAGTGTATAAAATAGGATGTTTGGGAGGTTCTTCAATATGTAGGATATAGATAAAACAAAACCAGACGTGAGTACATTTCTGAAGCTGGATGATGCTTATATAGGAGTTCATTATATTATTCTCTAAATTTTGTGTAGGTTTGAAATTTTCCATAATAAAATGTTAGTATCATCTTGTCTAATTCCTTAATTTTGCAAATAAAGAAAAATAAGAGGGCCTAAGTAGTATGTCTAAAATTAAACTCTTAGTGGAGTAAGAGTTTAACTATAACCTAAGTCTATTATACCAAACTGGAAATCATGTTCTAGGAATAAAGAACATTGAAACAAAAAAAGGAAAGCATGTATTTTTATATTGCTTGACCAAATAAATCTTTGTGTTGACTTAATATTCTAAAATAATACAGACTAATTCTTACCACTCCTATGCCTTCAAAAGCAAATACAGCAGTACCAAAAAAAAGTGGGTATTTTTTCCAACCAGCCACTATTGGAAGGTTATGGGGATCTGGCATGTTCTGCAGAAAGAAAGAAAAATAAGACATGTTACTTCTTTATTTTTAAAAAAACTTAAAATGGCATACTCACACATGTATAAAAATTCTCCTAATCTTCACATCAGGAAATATGGGTTATAAAAGTGAATATTTCTTTCAATAAACACTTTAAGCATCTTATGTTAAATGTAGCTAAGCTGTTAGGATTTAATTGCCAAAGCAACTGTTTCCCTCATGCCCACACATTCCATCTGAGCAAAATGCTCCTTATTACCTGTTTCCACCTGCAAGTTCCAGGCTGTGCACCCTGGATATGGCTCCTGCCACAACAGGAAACATATAAGCACACTCAGGTCTGAGCTGAGAGTCATATATTCAGTTATCAATCACTGATGTTGTTGCTCAACAGAAATTCATTCTCTACTCCACTGTCATTGCTCCTTCTGCTTTCAATGTTTACTCTCTTACCTGACAGTTGTTATTATCCTTATTACTTATCTGTACATTATCTGACTCTGGTTTTGGTTACATGGCACTGATTCATAGTCTCATTTCCAATTCTCACAAGCTGGACACACTCATAGATGATGCCTGTGCTCAAGATCTCTGACTCCATAATGACCACTTCCTCCAAATACCCAAGTCTGCTCCCTAATTCCTCACCATCCTGCATTCTCTGCCTTACATGACTAAGAATAGAATTCAAGGCCAAGGAAAAAGGGTAATTGAAGCAACTGAAGTATAAAGGGTTAAATTATTTGATAGATACTGCTAAACTATTTTTCACGACAAGCAGAATGCTATTTCAATTTTTCATGAATCAGATCATGCTGTTCCCTCTACCTAAGGAACTGCCTTTTCTTCCCACTAAGACTTACTTGTTCAGCTAAGGGGTTGTGAACTCTAGGAAGCTGTATTTGATCTTTATTGTTATCTTACACTTTTATATGCTATGACAGAAAATATGTTTGGAAGTTCAGAGACCACGGGAGGCCTTGGGGGAAATGAATCACAGACACACCATACGCATTTGTAAAGTTTGTAATGAGTCAATAATGGAGATTTTTATAACCATTATCTTAAAATCAATATATAAGATGGATTAGATCAGAAGAGAATAGAACAGGGACTCTCAACTTTTGGGGGGTCACTGGCCCTTTGTGTGTGTGTGTGTGTGTGTGTGTGTGTGTGTGTGTGGTATTGAAGACTGAACCCATGGGCATTCTATTTCTGAGCAACATCCCCAGCCTTTAATTATTTTTTGTTTTGAAACAAGGTCTCGCTAGGATGCTGAGAGTTTCACCACATTACTGAGGCTGTACTTGAACCTATGATCATCTTGTCCCAGCATCCTAAGTACTGGAATAACAGGAATGTGCCACCACACCTGGTTTCACTGGCCCTTTTGAGAGAAGAAAGCCATACAGGTGCTTGGCAAAAACAACAACAACAAAAAAAAAAACACATATTATTTGTGTGATATATTATATAAGTAATATTTATGAAATAAATTCAATAGAAATAATTTATAAACAATTATGATTTTCAGATTCACTGAATTCCAAAGATTACTTTTAAAGAAGTTGACCTAGTCAGACCTAGTGGCCCACATCTGTAATCCCAGTACTTGGGAGACTGACACAGGAGGATCACAGGTTTGAGGACAGCCTAGGTAAGTAATGAGATTCTCAGCAACCTAGCAAGGCCCTGTCTCAAAATAAAAACAAAATAGGGATGAGGATGTAGCTCAGAGATAGAACATCCCTGGGTTCAATCCCCAGTACTGAAATAAATAAATAAATAAATAAATAAATAAATAAATAAATAAATAAATAAATAAATAAAGCTGGCTTGATAATCTTCAGTTCAGGGTATTGCATATACTTCAGATAAGAAGGCTATAGACTTGTACAGTGGCAGTGGATTGAAGCAGTGATAGCAAATAAAAGTGCTCAAGTACAAAAAATTATAGAATTATATACACAGCCATCCCTGTGACTGGTTCAAATTTTAAAGGAATAAATAATACGTTTAAGGACTTGTTTCATGTGAGCCACTGTACTAAGAGCACAATCCTAAATCTCACAAGGTCTAGCACTGACCTGACTACAAAGCCTGCGCTTGTCATCTCTGTGTCATTCCTTTTTCTAATTAACAGTATCTCACCAAAAGAAACTGACATTTACTGCTCGTGTACTATGTGCCACATATGTAGTTAAGGGTCTTTATATATCATTACTTTTACCTCACAGTAAAGAGTAGTTTTCTTTATAATAAGAAGTATATAACATTTAGTTAAAAACATGTTATACTTACCCTAACAATGTACTGGTAAATTATGACAAGACTGACAGCCATGGAAACGTTGGCAAAAAATGAAAGTACAAATAGATTCTTTAACTCGCGAATGAAGACCAAAAGAATTATAAATGGAAGAAGGCAAAGCATATATATCCTTAGGTCAACACTTCTTCTCTCGCATGGATTTGATGAGTCAGTACTATTTGAAACAAATACTTTCCTCTCCAGGAATCCTTCATGAACCTATATAGGATTACCATGGTAATAAGGAAGGAGGAAAAACATCCATCAAATTGTAATCACAAAAGAGAGATATAAAAAGTTATAATCAATATATTCTATGAAAAATTCCTATAACATACATAGTATAATAAAATACTATATTTTTTCAAGATTTTTGGCTTCCTAGAAATACTTATCATATATAAGAATTCAAGTAAGTTAAATGCCTTTGAAAGATACCTTCCTTTATCATACTATGAAAAAATTCACTAGTAAGGTATGTGGATGAATTTACTAACTTTTTTCCAGGCTTTGTGACTGCCATGCTCATGATCCCTCCAAAGGCTCATGAAATCAAAACTGGGAGCACGTGTGTCTAGAACAGCTGTGGTTGCTACTCTAGGTTACCTTCTTCAGAGTGGGAAACAAACTCTACGCACCTCGCGCAAAGTAAAACTTAAAAAGCATGGCCTAACCTTAAAACTTGTATAAAGTAACTTTGTAAGTTATCATCACTATTAATTCTTACTAAGATTTCTCTAAATTCATGCATGGCCATATGCTAGATAGTAGATAATTTTTGCTAGGCCAAAAAAATTAAAAAACATAAGTCAACTTACCTTAGAACTTATTCATCTACTTCTATAACCCAATTTTCAGATTTCAAAAAATATACAATGATTTATAAGCTTCACATATTAAAAACTGTTTCTGATTCAATTAGCTATATAATCTAATTTACTAAAATAGAAATGAAAATATAGAGGACTTTAGAAACAATTTTAAATACTTATAGCCCAGGCAAATCATACTATAATTTAAATACCAATGAAAACTTGTCACCAAATGCTGTAACCATAACCTCCTTTGAACACACTGTATGGATACATACATTCTTGTGTGTGTGTGTGTGTGTGTGTGTGTGTGTGTGTGTGTGGTGTGCTGGGGATTGAGTCTAGGGACATTCTACCTCTGAGCTACAATCCCAGCCCTATTTTATTTTTATTTGGTTCTTGCTAAGGTGCTGAAGACCCTTGCCAAGTTGCTGAGACTGGTTTAGAACCTGAAATTTTCCTGTCTCAGACTCCCAATACTGGGATTACAGGCATGGCCACTAAGTTTAGCTTGATATATACATTCTTAAGATGTACACTCTATAATTATAACAGCTGTTTTCTTTTAGTACTATCTATGTATTATGTACTGAACTATAAGCTTTATATAGATTCCATTTAATCCTCCAATGACTCTCAGAAATAGGTTATGGTATTAATTTCAATTCAAACTAAAAGAAACTGAGGCTTACAGAGGGTGAAAACTTGCACAATAACAAGTCGGTGAGAGTTGGTTCTAGGATTCAAACTCAGGCTTGCAACTTCTAATATCTAGATGTTAACTTCACCAAAATACTGCAACCTGGAGAAGGGTACTCGGCCCAAGCAGCCATTCAGCCTCCACTCTGACATCTTTCTTGAAATGTACTAAGTATTAAGACAATTTAATGTTTAAAACGAAATTCGGATATGCTTAATAGTTCAAGTGTTTCTTTTACTTTAACACATATAATTCACTATAAGTGATGTTTAATATCACTATGAATGGACACATCATCTTAGATGGTAGAAAATTTATCTACTAAGTTTTTAAGCTATGGAGATCATTTGTAACTCATACCGGACTAAGAAACTCTTAAGTTAATCTATACACCATTTAAGAAATGACTATTCATCATTTTCATGCAACTGGCCAGTAAAGCTTTGTATTTTATTTTCTATAATTTTAAAATGAGGAAAAATTATTAATTCACATTACTTAGCTTTTAAGAAGCTATTTTATTGTTGGCTCAATTTTCTCAGTGACCAAATTCTTTAGAGCCAAGTAATTCTTATCAAAGCAGTATTTCTGATCATTAGATTAAGTAATGATCAGAGTTAAGCTCTAGCAAAAATTTCTAGCAAGAGAAAGATCGTTATGTAAACAACCTTGAATTCATATCTCTGACTTCTGTCAATGGAATTTGGTATCACTACAATGGCTAAAGGGTTGTTTGAATTATTAAGTGCTTGAGAATTTAAAATTAGCTCTATCACAAATGTCTTGTAATATTTTAACATTCTCTGACAGAAAGATGGGTATAAAAATTCTCAGGATTAAAAAAAAATACAATAAATAAAAATGTAGATACATACCTAGAGCAAGATTCAGGTAAACATTTGAGTCCTTTGGTGCCCTCTAGAGACAGAGATGGGCTAATAGGACTTCCTATGGTCTCACATGTTTACCAAAATGTAAAACACTGGAATAAATATTATGAAATAAAATTACTAAATTCAGTTGTTTCCATTTAGAGCTCAAATTTACTAAAACCACTACAATGAAACAGTAATTTAATGGTGAAAACTCCAAAGGCAGACTGCTCTTTAGTAAAGCTAAGTGCAGAATTAAAAGTGATAAGTCTCTAGGTTTGAGTACTGTTCTACATCTTCAAAGGCTTTCACAAACCTATTGTCAGCTGAGTTTATGAGGCACAAGAGAGTATTTTATTAGTATTTTAGAAATAAGAAAAGGAGGCTTGGTCAGAGATAAGGGGTCTTGCAGTATGTGAGTTAAAAATAGAGCAAGAACCCTGAACTCATATCTCTGACTTCTGTCAATGGAATTTGGTATCACTACATTTTTTCTTTTATTATAATATTCTTTCCCCCACTCTCCACTGTCATACACACTGTTATCTATATGAAATTTTCTGGAGTATCTTAGAATAAGAACAGAGGAGTGACCATGGTCTAGAATCATTAGAAACACTAGGGTTCTTTTCTTCCCCACCAATTGTCTTAATAGGAGCAAGAACAGCACTTTGATAATTACAGAGCAGGTTTCCACATCTGTATAGCAAATGAACTCTTGATTCTTTGAGTTAATGAAATATTGCAGCTTCAATTTCATATAGATTAAGCTAGTAACAATCCCACAAATTTTAATTATGAGAGCAGAACTAATTGGTAAAGTTAAGTTAATCAGTATGTGTGCTGTTGTATACTGCTATCAAATGTACAGAAACACCTCTGCAGAGAGTGAACATCTCTGCACTCCCGCTGCTTCAGTGGCCATCTACCTGCTCTGTCCAGGCAACATGTTCACTGTTGCTTTTAACTATTTTCTAAGGGCTTACTGCATGTCATTTTCCATGTTGCTCTTAATGCCTCAAAAGGACTTTCACCTCTACAGCATGTCTTCTCTTTACCTATTTCATAGGAGAAAATCATCCAAAGCTTTTAGACATTTATTTTCTCCACTTTTTATTTGTCATATGCACATATACACACATACACACACAAATACAACTAAAATCTGACAATATCTTATCTAATGATAGTTATTAATGTTAGGTGACAACTCTGACAGAGATCTAAGTGTCAGTCTAATTTCACATAACTTAGGGTAAATTATTTGTGTTTTGTGAAGTTACTTCAAAAATGAGCACAGAAATTACTTTATAGAGTCATTGTAAAGATTAAATGATGTATGCCATAGCTTATGAAATATAAAATTTCAAGGCATTATCAGCATTATTCCTAGATTCAAACAGACTTTGTTGGTAACTCTGTCAGGCAACATTAGAAAAGATACAGTACTATTGGATTGCACAATCCTAGGAAGGTACTATTTTCATGTATTCTATATAAATGATTGATAAGATGGTATGTCTTATCCATTCTAGATGATCAACAGCCTTATAATGAATTACAGTCCTCAAAATATCCAGTTGGTGGAGTTGAATAGGTATAAAATCCAAAGTATATCATCTATAATGAGTAATGCTAATTAAATCACTGACACTATTTTGATAAACAAATGAATATAAACAGAACTATAATTAAGAAGTCTAATTGCTGTTAATCTTTTCTAACTCCTCCATATCTCTCATCTCTACTTGCTCTCACTAGTCTTTTACTCATTATTCTACAATTACAACGTTAGAGGGAACACCTGTATCTAAAGGAACAGTGATGATTTATATTATAGACTTTTCTTCCAGAAAAGTTTTTTTCGTAAGAACTTAGTTATTTGCAAGTATCAGGGGAAAGGAGAGAAAAAATGGTTTGGAAGTGGGATATTTAGAAGAAATTACTAGTAAAATTAGATTGGGAAGAAATACTATATAATTTATTGGGCGCTTCAGATACAGACATCTAAGAGCACCCTCCTAGTTAAAACTGCCAGTAGTCACAACACTAATCTCTTGACACCATTCCTTTTATATACGCATGAAGAAATCCCTATGAACATGATAAACCAGACCAAAATATCATGTATGGGCTGAAGGAAAAAAGTTGATAGAGAACATGGGAGAGAAGGGTGTATGAATAAAGATGGGAGCAAAGAAAGTGGCAGAGACATCACACAGAAAAGTTAACTCTTTCAGTCAACAAACTCTATTGAACACTTGCTCAATAAACCTGGTACAGTACTAGATCTAAGAAATAAAGATAAGGAGAATTTAAAAATCACTCTCAGTCCTCTGTGAGTTTATTTCCCTTCTAATCCAACAACCATTATTAGGCCTGGCACTCTTAGAAGGTAGTTTACAGTAATGAGCACAACAGATATTGGTCCTTTCTCTCATGGGGCTTGCAGTAGTCTAGTTTTAGCAATTAATTTGCAAATTAACTTTAATATAGTAAAATCAAGGCTCTTTTTTAAAGCCAGGAGAAAAATCAATAAATTCTAACAAAGATAAAGGATGGCATGGGGAGACAACTGAGAAAGGTTTCACACAACAGGTGGCATGGACCTAGGTTAGACACAAATACAAATAAAGCTTATAAATTGCTAAGACACTATACAACACACTAATCTATAAATCAAAGCTCTGATTACTAACTATTCATGACACTTTTAAGAGAACCCTTTTATTTCTATAGGAAAACCCCATGAGCTCTTTCAATATTAAACATTCTAAGCGTGTGGCTCAAATATAACATACAAGGAAAGTCAAATCAGGTGTTAGATAACTACAGCCTGGAGACCAAATCTGGACTACATCCATTTTTGCAAATAAAACTTTACTGGAATACAGTCATATATATATTTGTTTACATACTGTTGTCTATGGATGAATTGAGCAGTTGCAACAGACAATATGGCCTAAATAGCGGAAAATCCTTATTATGTAACCCTTTACCAAAAAAATTCACCAATTCTTGGTCTTAATATAAAATGAAGCATGCTTTAAACTTAGAAAAGAGAATAAAATAGGTATTTACACATATATTCTTTAGAAAACATATTAGCATTATCATTTTGCACTAAAATGCCTACAAGACAGTCTTAGGTACTACTGTGTGTAAATGTTTACTGCACCATATACATTTGGGTAATTAGTAAATGCTACTGACTGAAATGATGATTAAAGAGCAGGGGGTAACATAAGATTAATACCAATCATAAAGAAATGTGCTTTGATGTTGCTTTGATGGGAATTTTTATTTTAGTGCTTTTCATATTAGTTCAAATAGACTGTCAATCTCCACACCAACATTATAAACAACCTCCTCTTAGAGCAAACCTTCATAATATGGGGAGAATTGCAGAAAACTATGCTTTTTAGATGGAGTATCTTTTTAAATAATAGCAATAATTATTAGATTTTAATAATGAATGCTCACTTTTTCATTCCATTTTTTTTAGGCTGCTAGCTAAAACCTCATGTATTCTTTATAGAACATCAATGTAAAAAAAATATGCTCCCAAAGTATCTATGGATATGCTTTTGAGATCTAAGTTTGAAGTAACTGAGAATTAGTAAATTGTGACATGTTCTGATCTGAAAGAGCAGGCATTATTGTTATTATGTCAAGAATAGTAAAATTAACAATAGCAGAATGCATCTTACAAAAGGAAAGACTAAAGGAAAATCTACAGAAGATCTCTTATGACAGGAAAAAAATTTTCATTTTCAACCATGGCTTCTACAGAAGAAATATGATGTCATACATAGTGCATTAGAAGAAATATACTCACTTGCTTCACGTTTTCAGCTAAAAAGACAAAATAAACACTACAGAATCCCAGCTGTGTTATCACCAGAAAAAAGTCAACCACACTCCTAAAAAGAGATATCCACAAGTAAGTGGTCAGTAAGAGAGGGTGAAATGTCAGTAAATTTAATTTATTTTTAGCAATAAAATAATTTTATGCTAAAATCCAGGTGACAGATACCTTATAAGCAACCAGTTAAACATAACTTCATTTGAAATAATGAAATTGCAACATTTTTCTTGATCTTTTTTCCTTTATTGGAAAAATTATTAAATTATTGAACATGATGTCATTGGTTGGTCAGGTCCTTTATAAATATCTTTTGATTTAATATACTGTAAGAATCCTAGAAAGTATTATTATAAATTTATTTTGTAGTTGGCTGTGGTGACACATGCTTGTAATTCTAGTACTTGGGAGGGTAAAACAGAAGGATCACAGGTTTGTGGCCAGCCTAAGCAACTTAGTGAGGCCCTGTTTCAAAATAAAATAGGGCTGGAGGTGTAGCTCAGAGGTAGAAAGCCCCTGGGCTCAACTCCCCAGTACCACAAAAAAAAATTAATTTCATGATGAGAAACCCAAACCCAAATGATGAATAATTTGGCCAAGATCACAATGAGATAATAAGTTGAGATTTGACCCATCTATCTAACTCCAAAAGTTATTTATTCTGTTACAACTTTTTTATACTTTTGTTTATGTGTCTTGTCAGATTAAAATACTTAGAATTAATATAATTTCAATAACTACATATTAAAAACATAGCAAGTACTTACCGTCCCCAAGCTGCTTGTTTCTGAATACAATTCCAAGGACTTACTTCCATGGCAAAACTCACAGTGTCACTGTAACCTAAGGTTGACTTCTTAAGCCTGTAATTTAATGATATATATATATACATAGAAAAAAGAAAAATATTAAGTTGGTCTATAAAACCATTCCTTGGAAAGAACATTAAGTAAATAGTAATTAATAAATGTCAAGCTATGCATTGACAGATCAGTTTTCAAATTTGAAGATCTGCATACTCCTAAACATGCTTCATGAAACTTTAAAATTTTATTTGTCCTTTTCACCAGCATATTAATTTTAACCTACTGCTAAAGTTTATAAATCTGAATTCTTCAGATTCAGATTTATAAATCGGGAGAATTCAGATTTATAAACTATCTGTGCTTCACTGATTTAAATATTTCAAATACCAAAAAATGTCAACTATATTGTTCATATCTAAACTATTCTATTTCTAGAATAGCATTATTTAATAACATTATTCATGGCTCTACAATACAAAATTTACACATTAAATATCTAATTTAAGCCTTCAATATAGTTCCATGAGGTCAAGTATTTCTCCATTTTCTCTCTACCAGTTTCTTTGTCTCAAGTATATATTGTCATTTAAACATCACAAATCATTTACCCAATTTTAAGAACATTTAGCAACAAAACAGTCAAGACTAGAACACTGGTCTACCGAATAGAAAAAAATTTTTTAAAGTTTTCTGTCCAGTACAAGCATTCTATGAAAAATAAAGAAAAAGGAGTTTATTATTTTATGAACTACCTACAAACACATCAATAAAGATACCAAAGGCACTATCCCCCAAATTGAATATGATCCAATTGATTCAACTAATATATTGAATACAACTGTGCTATAACTAAAAGTTGTAAAGCCAAGTGCAATGATGCATGCCTGTAATCTCAGTATGTGGGAGGCTGAGACAGAAGGATCACAGATTCGAGGCCAGCCTCAGCAACTTAGCAAGACCTTTAGTAACTTAGTAAGACCTTGTTTCAAAATTAAAAATAAAACAGGGCTAGGGGTGTAACTCAGAGATGGAATGCCTCTGGGTTCAATCCCCAGTATCAAAAAAAAAAAAAAATGTAATGGAAATGCAATCCACTTTCATAGCCAGGTTCTTTACTTGTACATTCAACCAATTGCACATGAAAAATACATGGGAAAAATGGGTCCGTATTGAATACATAGATTTTTTCCTTGTCATTATTCCCTAAACAATACAATGCAACAATTATTTGCATATCACTTTATTAGGTATTATAAGTAACTAAAGATGATTTCAAGTATATGGGAAGATACACAGAGGTTATGTGCAAATAGTATGTCTTTTTTATGAGGGACTTGATTATCTGCAAATGTTGGTGTTCATGGGGTCTTGGCATGAATACCCTGAGGGTAATGAAGAATGACTATAAGCAGATTCTGACCACACTTAAATAAAATGCTGCCTTTTTCCATATTCATTTTCTTTATATTTATAATAGATTAAAGGAAACACAACTTCCAATTACAAAGCACAATAAAAATTTAAGACTGATGTTCTTAATAAGTATACACGTTTAAAAAGAAATTAAATAGACTTAACAAATCCACATTTACCTCTGACATAGAAAGTGACTGCAACGTACCAATATGTGCATACAGTGAATAGAAATAATTCCTATAAACAAAAGGCTGATTGGTCCAAGCTGTAGAGAAGGAAATTTATAAGGTTTATAATGTACCAATAAAAGTTAAAAAAAAAAAACATGAAGCAACAATAGGAAGCAAAAACAATTTAAATTTTTAAAAATTGAGTAAGCTTATACATATGAGTCAATGGAACATTCATGCTATGAAAAACGCTTATTGGACAAAATAGTCATTTGCATAAGGTAAAATTAACAAACTTAATATAGAAAATTGCAAAAATTTTTAAGACAAATCTGTATGATTTCATCTTATCAACTTGGTTACTTAAACTTATAAATATAGAGTATAGATATTCAGCATAATAAGATCACATTAACATCAGATGGCAACATCATATTAATATCATATTAACATAAGATGGCAGGTCTACAACTATTAGTGTCCCACTATTATAATTATATGCAATTATGCATCATTATCTAAATGACTAAAAAGCACAGTATTGAACTGGGATTTGGGCAATCCACTTCTACAAACTGCTTTTTGAAAACTTAATGTATGTGTCAGGAACTATGCTTAATTAAAATAATTATTTCAAATAGTGGTACATCAAAAATTTCAAAAACTTGTTTACTAGGCAAAGTAATGCCTAGATCATTAAGTCACAAGCAAAACCATTGCCAAAGCTTATTTTTATAACCAGAAATTTTTACTTTCTTTAAATTAGGATGGACTAAACAAACTCAAGAGAAATATGATGAGTCAAAACTTTTTTAGAAATTAGTCCATTTTAAAAAGATTAAATATTAAAATTTCACAACCTCATAAATGAATTCTTCCCATCAAAGCTCTCTGTAATTCCAATAATTGTCTCTAACAATGCAATTTAAGATACAGTTACTAGTTTTCTTAACTATTTTACTCTAAATCTGAAAACTGCATACTTTATTCTGAGTCTCAAAAATTAAGTTACATAATACAAATGATCTGCCCTATAAACGTATTTATAAGTGTATTTGTTGTTATGAGTACACTGCTTAAATCCCTAAAAATCCAAAAGAACAGTAAGGCCTAACCATATCTGAAAAAAGCTGTGTTAGATTTGAAGTTATTTTATTAACTATTACAAATAAATCATTGTTAGATATAGCTATCATGGTTTACATAATTTTATCAATACAACAGGCATGTGGAGGGAAACACACCAAGAAGTGTTGTGTGCATATATATGAATGTATCACTTTGAGTCTCATTATGATGTATAGTTACATTGCACCAATAAAATTCTAAAAAAAAAAAAAAAAAAGGAAAATAATCAAATAATCACCTAAATTGCATTAACAAGGTTTTACTTGACAAAGCTATATGTTAGCTTGTAGTAACTTTGCAGACAACTATATTTTAACTGGAGATTACAAAAATGAAGACTTACCACTATGCCTGCATTTTTCATTGCCAATGGAAGTCCTAAAAGGCCGGTTCCAATATTTCCTTTAAGAAGGTGCATCAGAGTTTGTATAAATCTAAAAAGTAAAAGTTATAAGATTTAATCATTTTAGAACAAAAACTATTAAAATCACATGATC
Organism: Graphiurus murinus; assembly: GCA_004027655.1. Taxonomy (NCBI): domain Eukaryota; kingdom Metazoa; phylum Chordata; class Mammalia; order Rodentia; family Gliridae; genus Graphiurus; species Graphiurus murinus. Next base: position 5,009 of record PVLC010022282.1, on the reverse strand, counting down.
ATGATTGTACTATTAAAAGAGAACTGGAAATTAATCTAGTCAACAAACCAAATATCACTTCTATTCTGCCACTAGACCAGAAGTCATACTTGCTTCAAATTCCATCTTTGCTACTTAAAGTAGAATATGAATATAGAGAATTATTGCAGAGTTTAAGTGGGTTATTTAAGTGAAAGTGGTTTTGCACAAAGTAATAAACAACACTTTTCTCATAAGATATTTTACTGCTATGATTTTCAGGATGCTGTTGAACATTAGTTCATAGGACAGAATAATTTGTTACTGTCTATGGAATCATACTAAACACATTTGACTTCTGATTATCAACCTGAGAAGAAGTTAATGGAAAGAAAGAACATACATGTTTTTAAAGTATATGTATATAATCAGGTCAGATAACTACTAATTAATTTTGGACATCAAGAATTTCTTAAGAGATTTAACCTAAAAATAGTGGAAACTGAAAGAACCCTCTTGACTGAGAAGAAATACATTGAAATTCGTAATAAGAGCATAAAATTCAACCTCATGAAACCAAAATACTTGCCTAAAAATTTTTTCCAATTAATACTTTTTTCCTGATCAAATTTCATGTTACTTTTCTTAATCACTAAATGATAAGAAAGCATCAAAAAATGTTTAAAAAAGAAAAGTTCCAGAGTTCCTTTGTTTAATTCTTCACACTGCATAAAGTGTTTACTGCCCCTTGCTGTCTAATTCCTAACCATCTCAGAAGCCACTTCTCTCTTTTTTTTTTTTTAACAGTACTGGGGATTGAACTCAGGGGCATTCTACCTCCAAGCTATACCCCCAGCTATATTTTTTATTCTTTATTTTGAAACAGGGTCTCACTAGGTTGCAGAGTGCCTCACTAGGTAGCTGAGGCTGGTCTTCAACCTGCGATCCTCCTGTGTCAGCCTCCAAGTACTGGGATTACAAGCATGCGCCACCACACCCAGCTAGAAGCCACTTCTCTTAACGTTCCTATTCTTCTCAATCAGATCTCCCTTTCTTCCTGAACCATAGCAACTAATATATGTTAGCATTATAGTAATTCCTCTGCACTACTCTGTGATTTAAATGTATTTCTTCTTTCCCAAATAGATTATAAACTCCTTGAAGGTGGAAACACTCTCTTACTCATCATTGTGTCTTCTGTCTTCTACAGTATCTAGAAGATGATAAAAAAATATATACAGAATAAAAAGAAAATGAGAAGTATAAACAAACCATAACAGACAGGCATATGGAGCATGCCTATAATCCCAGTACTTGGGAGGCTAAAAAAGGAGGATCACAGGTTGGAGGACAGCCTCAGCAGTATAGCAAGACTCTGTTTCCAAATAAAAAATAAAACAAAATCCAGCTGAGGGTTTACCTCAACATCATAAAGGTAATATACAATAGGCCCACACCAACATCATATTAAATGGGGAAAAACTGCAATAATTCCCACTAAAAACAGGAACAAGACAAGGATGTCCACTATCATCACTCCTGTTCAATATAATACTTGAGACTCTAGCCAGAGCAGTAAGACAAGAGAAGGAAATCAAGGGAGTACAAATAGGAAGCGAAGAACTAAAACTGTCTCTATTTTCATAGATGACATGATACTATACTCAGAAGACCCAACAAACTCAACCAAAAGACTTAGAGAACTGATCAACAAATCCCACAAAGTGTCTAGATACAAAATCAATCTTAAAAAATCAGAAGCTTTCCTGGATGACAGTCATAAATCCGCTGAAAAAGAAATCCTGAAATCAATTCCACTCACAATAGCACCCGAAAAAGTAAAATACTTAGGAATAAATCTAACCAAGGAGGTAAAAGACCTCTACAAGGAAAACTATAAAACATTGAAAAAAGAAATTGAGGAAGACATTAGAAGAAGGAAAGATCTTCCATGCTCTTGGAGAGGCAGAATAAATATCATCAAAATGGCCATACTCCTAAAAGAGATCTACAGATTCAATGGGATATCATTAAATTACCAAGGTCATTCCTCCCAGACATAGAAAAATCAGTCCTTAAATTCATTTGGAACAACGAAAAGCCCAGTATAGTCAAAGTAGCTCTCAACAAGAAGAACCATGCAAGAGGTATCACAATACCTGACTTCAAACTATACTACAAGGCCATAGAAATAAAAACAGCATGGTATTGGCACAAACACAGACACATAGACCAATGCAGCAGAATCAAAGACTCAGAAACAAATCCCCACACTTACAGAAAATTGATTTTTGACAAAGGAGCCAAAAACATATACTGGAAAAAAGCCTCTTCAACAAATGATATTGGCAAAACTTGTTAACCATATGCAGGAAAATGGAAATAAACTCCACTTTCTCACCTTGCACAAGAGTCAATTAAAGATGGATCAAAGACCTGGAAGTCAGGCCAGAGACCTTGCAGCTACTTGAAGAGGACATAGGTCCAACACTTCAACGCATAGGCAAAGGTAAAAACTTTCTCAACAAGACCCCAAAGACACAAGAAATTAAAAGGAAGATCAATACATGGGATTGTATTAAACTGAAGAGTTTCTGTGCAGCAAAGGAAACTATCAATAACCTCAAAAGAGAGCCCACAGAATGGGAGAAAAATCTTGCCAAATACTCCTCCAATAGAGGATTAATATCTAGAATATACAGAGAACTCTAGAAACACATCACTAAAAAACCAAATAACCCAATCAAAAAATGGGCTAGGGAGAAAGTGGGTCAAAGGAGGGACTCTAGATGAAGAAAGAGAAACCTCAGATGAGCAAAGAAGGCAACCTAACTGAAGGTGATGGAGTGGGGGGAGCACCCTAATGCACATGATATACATTCACAAACATATCAAAGTCAATCACTAAGCCAAGCTGAACATGAGAAGGAGGGAGGGGAGAGGGAATAGGAGAAGGGTTAAATGAGTGCTGTGTGTATGTATGCCTCTACCAGCTTGTATCTTATTAAGATGTATGATTACAATGCACCAATAAAATAAATAAATGAATTAATTAATTAAAAACATTAACTTTTAAATAATTCCAGATTTACAAAACAGTGTCTGGGAGTATCGTATACCTGATTAAAACAAACAAACCATAACACTTACGAAATGCCCTCTTGACCATCAAGCTGGTAATGCTTCTGAACAGGCAGGAGTTCTTGTTCATGTTCTTCATCTGATGTTCCATCAAAGTTCTGCTCATTTATCAAGGGGCTCATTACGTCCATATCTTTGAAAAAGAAAAACAAAGTACTTGACTATTGTTTAAAAATTGGGAATCTAGCTGATATAAGTGAATTTTAAAATATTAGGAAATACCACTTGTACTTATCTTTACTATTTCCACCCTGAGTAATTTAGTTTCCCTTAACTCCCTGAGTTTGGGGATATTAAAAAGAAAGGACTAGAGTTATTTGTTGGATATCCTTTGTGGGGTATGCAGTACAGAAGGAAAGCCTTTTAAGTACTCAATGCAAAGCTTTCTCTACCTTGTCCACTTGAGGTTTATAGTAAATGATCACAGAATTACCAGATGAGAAATGTGAATAATCAAATATATTTTCATCTCTGGTTAGCTTCAAATCGTACTATATAGGTAAATAGTAATCACATTTTAATGTACTTTAAAAAATTATAAAGTCATTCCAGTATTTAAAATTTTAGTATCAAAATTTCCCTTTCTTTCTAACAACTTTGAGCATGACTGATTCCTCAGATGACACGTCACCAGTATCTGTCTTATCCTAGTAAAATTCACTAAATTCAAATTTACTGATAAATGATGTTATCAGTAAAGTCTAAGAAATGAATTTTAAAGAAATTAGTTCATCAAAAAATATATAATAAATTTACATACTAGGGAGCTCCAATACCTAAGATGGGAATGACTGACATAACTTTTCTAACTATCATGAAATAATTTCAAGCTTACATTAAATTTGCAAAAATAGTACAAAACTATTATGTATTCTTTACAGACTCATTTCTAACATTTTTTAAATTTACGTTTTCTGTCTCAAATACATACTGCTTTTTATGAAATACTAGATGGAGAGTAAGTTACACATATCATACCACTATGCCCTATCAGGACCATGTATCTCCTAAGAACAAGAATTATCTTTAAAATTTGCTTTAGTTAGCAAATTCAAGTTAAAACTGATGCAGTACTTCAATTAATCTATATTCTACATTCTGCTTTTATCAACTGTACCAATACAGACCCTTTGCTACATTTTATATCTTATTTCTGTCTAGGATCACATGCTTCATTTAATTGAGTTGTTCTACTGATTGCCTTTGCCATTTTGCCTTTTATGCTGCCCCTAATCCTCTCTTTTTTTTTTTTTTTTTTTTGTAGTAAGTATTGAACCATTCTACCTCCAAGCTACAATCCTTAGCCCTTTTTATTTTGAAACTGAGTCTTACTAAATTGCTGAGGGTCTCGCTAAGTTGCTGAGGCTGGCCTTGAACCTGTGATCCCCCTATCTCAAGACTCTCATGTACTGGGACTGCAGGTGTGTACCACAATGCCTGGACTTGTATTTCAGTTTGACTTCCATCTATTACCTGTGTAACAATAATCTTACCCTACTTTCTCCTGTCTCAGTCCCTTAGTCTGACATTTTTCAGTTGTGTTCTTTCTACTTTGGCAATCAATATGATGCTTTACATACTGTTCTTCCAATCATATTTTACCCATGTCTTAGATTAACATCTATAATCAATATCAATATTCACGGTCAGTTCTCTGCCAGTTTCCTCAATCATTCCTTGGATAGATGAAGTCCATCCTCCTTGCTAAGACATGAAGTGATGTACTCCAACCCAAAGTTTCTGATTCAATAGCTCTGGGGTGGATCTGAAGATATGCTGACACTGCTGGTCTGAGGACCACATTTTGAGAATCACAGCTACAGCCGATTTCTTGGGAAGAGCTCATGAGCACAGTATTCCTCGTTTTTCCACATGTTATAAGTTGTTTTCCTATAGCCTAGATATCTGAA